>BQNB010040078.1:0-44635 GCA_026074375.1 Tanacetum coccineum
AAATTGCATATTTAGCTTAAATATGTGTTATTTCATTTAGGTTGCGGATAGAGTATTTTGCATCGTTTTGCGTGCATCATTTTCCTTGCCTATACTTATTTGATATTATCTTGCTATTACTCTGAGGTGAGTCTCATAGCCCCTATTTTACTTGCTTTCAACTATTTTGGGGGAGAATACATGCTCGTTACAAACTTGTTTACTTATTTGTACTTGCTTACAAACTTGAATGCATACTCGTTTACATGCCCGTTTATCTTATAATGATGCATTTACTTTTTAAGACTTTATGAGTTTATAGCCCCACATTTTACATATACTTTATTACTTTTGGGGTGAGAATACATGCGCATTTACAAATCGTTACATACTTGTTTTCATAACTTGATTACAAACTCGTTTACATGAATGATTACAAACTCATTTACATGATTGATTACAAACTCATTTACATACTCATTTACATATCTTGAAATGAGATACATCATTGGTTTTCACTTATGGACGCAAATACATTACTTTGCTTCTGAACTGATTACGGATTACCTAAGTAGAATGAGCTGTTAATTAGTGCTGGTAAGCGCGAATGTTATAAAATAGATCATTTTAGAGAGTGACTACCCCTGTTCGGGTGATTAGCTCTCACTAGTTCGAGATCGAACTAACGAACATTATACCGTGTCGGAGCATTGGACTACATACACGTAAACTCTTACTGTGCCTTGAATAAAGTGGCATACTTACATGTCTGAGCCTCAGCATCATAGAACTTAGGGCAATTGAACTTACTTTTCATGATATTGTGCACATTACATTATCATACTTGGAAATCTTGCGGTCCAACACATACAAACATTATTGAAATGGTCATGCATACTTTACAAATCTCGGATTTCAACATTTTAACAAACGCATTTTGTGTGGTTTGTGTTTATACGCATTTTAAGAAAACCTATATATGTAAGTTTATGCGTTGCAAGTCTTGTATGGGCGGGATTTGTAATACAGTAAATTTGTATATATATATATATATAGTTTTGTGATTCACATTTATACTTGCATAAACCTATAAACTCACAAACTTTATGTTGACACTTTTAAGCATGTATTTTCGCATTGAACCAAGCTTGGAAGATGAACAATATAAATTATATATGTCGTGGAATTTATTCGAAGCCAAGGGGACGCACACGTAATACGTAGAATACGTTTTAATATATTAATAAATATATTTAATTAAGTGTTTAACAAACGATCGTTAAAAGTTTAACAAGAATAAATATTAGTTGTTAATAGTTAAAGGACTAATATGCAAAACCGAGAAAAAGGAAAGTTTGGTTTTTCCCACTCTTTTCCTTCAATAGTCCGGATTGAAACCACCTCCTCATGAGAGGTGGGGGACTTTGCGTGCAAGCCAGTGAGAAGAGTATATAATGAGATCTTAGATCCTGAGAAGCACATAACGCAATCCTAAAATCCTTAATCTCTCTTGCTTTTTCTTTTAGTCGACCGAACCAAAACCTTTTAAGGTTTTCAGTTTTTCTTTTCCGCTCCCTGTTCATCGCAAAAAACCCACAATGTTTCATTTGGTCGTCGACCCTCAGAACACGAAAGAGTTACTTGTTTTAGTCTAGTAAATCTACGGTGATGCGTGGATTAAACACTAAAGTAGCTAGCATACACGTTGTTGCGTAAGAACATATGTGTGTGTAAACATAGAGGATTATTCTTTTGATCTTTGGTGGTTTTGGTGTGTTTTACACACGCGTATATGGAGAGACTGTGTATATTTATGCTAAAAAGCATGTAACGTTTCTTGCTAAAAGTACACATCTCATCCCCCTGTTAGATTATAAGTTTCTATACGTGTTTGATCTTTCCGCTGCTACATCTGATATGTTCAATTGGTTAAAATAGATGAAAATCACATCACAAAGCTACTTGACTTAACGGATATTTATAATTTGTTAATTGTTAATGAATTTTCTCAAATATCGGATGATCAAAAAGTAAAACATAGACATTTAAATATAGTGGTTTCGATCCCTGACTTTAAAAGCTAAAAAGACTTGAACGAATGTTTTAATGAAGCCAAAAGTTAATTATGTGCTATGTGGTAGGTATTTGTATAAGGCTTACGCAATCGATACATCGATGAATTGGCCGGATTATAGTATGAAGGAGCCTTATATGAGATACATACATGTTTTAATATTAGACAATTATGATCATAAGAATTTTTGCATGACATAATGTTAAGTTTGTTATTTACAATAATTTTATGTTAAAAAAAAAGGTTATTTTTTATGTTTATATTGTTTTTTATTGTAAGTATTGGACTTATGAAAAATAAAAAGGTTTTTCGAAAATAAATATAAACATGACTAATTATTATGAAATCAGATTTATTATGACTATTTATAGTTTATAATGGGTTATCACAAATTAAGTTTTATTTTGAATGGTTTTAAAACTGGACCTATGGACTCCATGGGAAGTCGGGCTCATCCACTAGAAATACTATAAGAGAAGTATTTTAAGGAGGATTATTCTAAAGATTTTAGTTTTTAGATACGCGTCGGCGCTGACCTGATTTCCCCTTCGTTTGCGTTCTATTAGAGTTAGCGTGAACCAGGGCAATGTCACTACATTGGTCATGATTAAAGTTTTTTTAAAAGAATTATGATGCAAAGTTGTTTGAGCCATGCTTTTTTGTACACGTTTTCACCATTTTTCTAATCTTTTCCCGCGATTAAACATAATTCTTATAGTTGGAACGCTTGAATCGGCAAATTTAAAGTAGAATACTATTTATACATTAGATGTATAGAAAATATGTGATACCGTAATAAATAACTTAATTGAGTAACGTTTTTATTAAAATACTATAGACGAAGAGTATCATGCTTCTTCGTACATATTTGTCACGACAAATAAAATACTTTTTTTTAAATAAGTTATTGCCATCTAATTCGTAAAAACACTTGTAGATGCTTTTTACTATGCGTGAGACGTATGTAGATCGTAATCTCAAGGTGATTGTACACTTTTTCGTGAGACGTTAGTGTTACACAATCACGGTTTTTGATGACGACTTATCGGTTATAGTAGACCATAAATCGAGGCATAGATGGGATAAAACATGCTTACTAGAATATTATTGTAATAAAGTAAGTCCCATATTGTTCTAGGAATTGCACCGGTGGCAATTATTGATCTTCAATTACCTTTTTGAGTTCACCATCACTAGTAGATCAACTGATGTGGTGGTGGTACGTCAAGTAGGATCCTAGTCTTGAGAAAATTAATTGTTTATTTGATTATACATGGTAATTTAATTTTCTTCAAAAGGTTTATCAAATACTAATTCTTGTACTTAACTATGTTAGTAATGACATGTAACCTGCTTCAAAACACAAAAACTATTCGGCTATTCAGCAATGTTTGAAAGATAAACCTGTCTGGAAATAATTTCAACGACTGTTTCGTCAAGTTAAGTTAAGTCTAGAAGCATTGAAAAAAAATGGTATGCATGAACAGCCAATTACCCGCGCTCCTGCTGCAGATTCCAGCATAAGTGTAGTCACAATGAATGCAGTTTATAATGGCATTTATGTTTTTTTAATTGAGGTTCTTGTCTAATACTCGGTAGTAAATGATTCTTGAACTTCATAAACAATTTGAAAACTCCTCACCATATGACATGATAAAAGAGCTTAAAGCTATGTTTGAAAAACAAGCTGGAGTAGAGAGGTTTGACCTAATCCAAACTTTCCATGCTTGCAACAAAAGGGTAAAACAAGTTGCGACATACGTTCCTACTAAGAAAGGATATGTAGACCAACTAGAACGTCTTGGTTATATGCTACCACATGATCTTATAGTAGGTCTTATCTTAAATGGACTTACTGAGAATTTTGTGGATTTGTAAGAAATTACAATATGCATAACATGGGGCAGACGATGGTGAATTACATGCTAAGCTCATTGAGTATGAAAAAGGTTTACTAAAAAGGCTGAAACCATCCACAATAATGATGATATAATAGGTGGTAAACCTAGAAGGCCAATAAGAAATCGCTTAAACGGCTAAAGGTAGGGTAAAGGCTAATGGCAAGGAAAGGATAAACAATTTCATATATCCCTAAGCCTTAAAAACCCGAAGCCTCATGCTAAAGAGCACCCAGCTAAGGGATGACACCTCACCTAGCTAGCATGGAGTGGTCATTAGAAGAGGAAATGTCTTGTCTATCTTGCTGAGTTGTTGAAGAAAAAGAAGCAAGTTGGCTCTGCCAGTTCTTCAAGTATCTTCATAATAGAATTATTTGCTTTCCCTAATAAATCCTGGGTGTATGACACTGGTTGTGGTACTCACATTTGTATTACAAAACAGGATTAAGAGATCTCGCATCAAACAACACAACGGAGAGGAGGAAAAGAGAGATCTCTAAATCCCTATTTGTAATTACAAAATGTGATACCATAACTTGTCCTACACCCGGAATGATTAGGGAAAGCAAATAATTCTATTATAAAGAACGTGAAGAACTGGCAGAGCCAACTTGCTTCTTTTCTTCAAACAACTCAGCCAGATAGACAAGTACATTCCACTTCTAAAACCCACCCACCTCCATCAGTGGTGGCAGGTGTCCATCCTTACTGGGTGCTCTTTACATAAGGCTTAGGTTATTAAGCTTAGGGATATAAACTTGTTTTATCCTTTCCTGCCATTAGCTTTACCCTTAACCTTTATCTTTAAGCGAGTCTTATTGGCCTTCTAAGTTTACCCACCTTTAATCATCATTACTTTTGTGTTTTCACCTTTTCTAGGTAAAACCGTATTTTCATACTCACTGAGCATGAGCATGTTAATTCACCAATCGTCCCTTCCCCATGTATGCATATAGTAATTTCCTTACAAACCAACACAATCTTATAATCTTTTAAATAAACCTACTACTATACATCATGTGGTAGCTATGACCAAGACTTCCAGTTGGTCCTACATAACCTTTCATCTTGTAAACGTATTTAGCAACGTAGTTTACCCTCCGATTGTTTTGCAAGCATGAAAGTTTGGATTAGGTCAAACCTCTCCACTCCAGCTTGTTTTTCAAACATAGATTTAAGCTCTTTTATCATGTCATATGGTGAGGAGTTTTCAAACTGTCTATGAAGCTCAAGAGTCATACTACCGAGTATTAGACAAGCAACCTCATTATATCATAAACTGCATTCCATTGTGACAACACTTGTGCCTGGGAATCTGCAGCAGGAGCCGCGGGTAATGGCTGTTCAATGACATACATTTTCTTTTCAACTCTCAAGACTAACTTAAGTTGACGAAACCAGTACGTTTGAATATTATTTCCATAAAGTTTTCTCTTTCAAACATGACCTGAAAGCCGTATAGTTTGTGTTTTGACAGTAATGACCATCTACCAAACATAATTAAATTTCAAGAATAGGTATTTTCGATAAAACTCTTGAAGAAAATTAACTACCCATGTATAATCAAATAAACATTAATTTCTAAGACTAGGATCCTAACTTGACTACCACCACCACATCAGTTGATCTCTATTGCTGGTGTACTCAAAAGGTAATTAACGATCAATAATTGCCACCGGTACAATTCCTAGAATAATATGGGACTTACTTTATTACAATAATATTCTAGTAAGCATGTTTTATCCCATTTATGTCTCGATCTAAGGTCTCACCTATTAACCGATTAAGTCGTCCAATCAAAAACCATGATTGTGTAACACTAACGTCTCACGAAAAAGTATACAATCACCTTGGGATTACGATCTACATACGTCTCACGCAGTGAAAAAAGCATCTACCAATGGTTTTTACGAATTGATGGCAATAACTTATTTAAAAGGTATTTTAATTTTCCGTGACAACTATGTACGAAGAAGCATGCATACATCTTCGTATCATAGATTTTAATAAAAACTTTACTCCATTAAGTTATTTGATTACGAGTAATCACATATTTTCTATACACTAAGGTAGAAATAGTATTGACCCTTTTAAAATTTGACGATTCAACCGATTTCCAATATAAAGAATTTTTTTAAATCGCAAAGGGAAAATTAAAAGAATGTGGAAGAATCGTTACAAAGAAGCATGCAAAACAACTTTGTAGCACTATTTTTTTTTGTAAAAAAACTTTAATAATGACACTGTAGTGACATGCCATGGTTCACGGTAACTCCAATCGAACGCACAAAGAAGCGAAAAATCAGGTCAGCGCGAAGCGTATTAAAAACCTAAAATATTTAGGAAAATCCTCCTTAAACTTCTCTTAATAGGGTTGTTCTAGAGGATGAGGTGCCTACGTCCCCATGAGTCCATAGCGTCCAGTTTTAACCATCAAATAAAAACTATAATTTGGTTAACACATTATAAAACTATAAATAGTCCATAATACAATCTGATTCATAAAAATTAGTCATGTTTTATATGATTTTCCGAAAAACCCTTTTTATTTCCATCACAATCCATTACTTAAAATAAAAAACAATATAACATATAACTAACATCACATAAAAATTATTTAAATAACAACACTTAACAATTTAAGTCATAGCAAATAGTCATAATGATCATAATTGAACTAATAATTAAAAACATGTATTATCCATATAAGGCTCCTTCATCCTAAAACTCCGCCACATTCATCGAGTATTCGATTGGTAAGCTTAGACAAATAGCATACAATATACAACATAAATTAAACCTTTTAGCCTCAATAAAACATTGTCAAGACTTCTCTAAACGAGCTTTTAAAGTCCATGGATCGAAACCACATCTATTTAATGTCTATTGTTTTAATTTTGATCATCACATTTGCATAAAAATTCCATTAACAATTAACAAGATTAAAATAAAGCACATATCAGTTAAGTCAAGTACTTTGTTTGTGATTTGACGCTATTTAACCAATTGAACATAACAGTACGCAGCGAGAAAGATCAACACTTATAAACTTAAAATTAACAAGGATTGAAGATGTGACCTTTTAGCAAGAAACGTTACAACTGCTTTTAGCAATAAATATTACACCGTCTCATATACCGTTGTTGTATAAACACCAACGCAAACCACCAAAAGATCAAAAGAATAATCCTCTAAGTTTACCACACAATATGGTTCTTGAGCAAACAATCGTTGGTATGGCTAGTACTAGTATGTTTAACCAAACGATCACCGGATTTACGTATCAACTAAACCAAAGTAACTCATCGTGTTCTTGAGGGTCGAACCCACAACCAATAAAACCCATTTGGTTTTTTTGCCGATCGAACAAGAGGGAAAAGAAAAACTAAAAAACTTAAAAGGTTTTTGGGTTCGTCGACTAAAGAGAAAAACAAGAGAGATTAAGGATTTATGAGGGATTGAATTATGATCTCTCAAGGATCCTAAGATCTATCCTATAAACTCGTCTCAACTTGGCTTTGCAGCAAGTCCCCACTCCTCATAGGAGGTGGTTCAAACCGACTAAAGGAAAGAGGGGAAAAACCAAAGCTTTCCTTTTTCTCGCGTTTTGCATATTAAGTCCTTTACCGTATTAACAACTATATTTATAGTCTTGTTAAACTTTTAACGATCGTTTGTATAAACACTAATTAATATATTACATTAATATATTAAAAACGTTTGAGAGAACGACCTCTAAATGTGTCGTTTGAAAAGTAATCTTGTAAAGTTTGGACTCCAATGCACATCAGTTAAGTCAAGTAGCTTGTTCACCTGAGAAAATACATGCTTAAAAGTGTCAACATAAAGTTGGTGAGTTCATAGGTTTATGCAAGTATAAATGTAAATCAAAAAACTATATATACAAATTTACTGTATTACAAGTCCCGCCCATACAAGACTTGCAACGCATAAACTTAAATATATAGGTTTTCTTAAAATGCGTATAACCACAAACCACACAAAATGCGTTTGTTAAGATGTTGATATCCGAGATTTATAAAGTATGCATGACCATTTCAATCCTTAAATATTCACAAAAGTGTATGTATGTATGTATTGGATCGCAAGATTTTCAAGTATGATAATGTAATGTCCACAATATCACAAAATGTTTCAAGTATGTATTGCCTAGTATGCAACATAAGGAGTGATTACGATTACTTAAAGTTCATGAAACTAAGGCTAAGACTTGTAGAGTATGCCACTTTATTCAAGGCACAGTAAGAGTTATTGGGTGCCTCTTCCCAAAGATATACCGGGTTAATGGTTACTTAGGCAATACATAAAAGTTTAAAGTAATAGTATCCATGTAAAAGCAAGCAATGTATTAGTAAACGATTAAAGTACTTGTGTCTATAAGTAAAGCGAGCATGTTTGTGAGTATGTAAACGAGTTTGTAAAAGAGTATGTAAAGAGACTGTAAATGAATATGTAAACAAGTTGTGACGATCATATATTCTCCCCCCAAGATTTGTAAAGTAACGTAAAACTAGTAAAAGAGGAGCTATAAACTCACCTCAAGTGAATGTAGTGATTTTAGCAAAATCAACAAAGTAATCGTCACGAATGTTCCAAAATGCGATCTAATTAATTATAGGTCATACAAGTATAGTGTATTTAAATAAATACAACATATAATTTTATAGAGTTACATCACCACCTACTAGTTTTTGTTTAATTTATAAAAGTCAAAGCAATATTTAAATTGTACTAGTTAAATAAATGTTTAAGTATTTGTATCCGTAAAGAAAATATTATTGTTGTCTGACAATTGATTATTCGTTAATAATTCTTGATATAATATTTTTATTGTTTATATAATGATACTATATAAATAGTTTAATTGTTTTATAAAATGATATTTAAAAACATATATAAATATTATAAAATAGATACCACAATATTTCTTAATGTTTTTATAGCCCAAACGGACCCGAAAACACTCGAAAATCATATTTTAAAATGTTAACAGCTTTATCGTAGTTTTATAAAAATGTAAAAAATTGTTTATAAAAATTAATTAGTTTTTGTAATTTTTATTTATCTGAAATCTTTAAAAACTCATAACTTGCTCGTTTTAACTCCGTTTCGCTTGTTCTTTATATGTATGAGATCGTGAAGAGGTAAAATATTCAAATAAAATACTCAGATTTATAAAAATCTGTCGAAACAGTAAATTCAAAACTGTTTATAAAATCATTTTTATAACTTTAAATCTTTAAAAACTCATAACTCCTTCGTTTTAATTTCGTTTTTAGAGTTTTTTATATGCACGGTTTTCTATTAAGATGATCTATCATAATAAAATATTTATATATTTTTATCAGATTCGAAACAGTGCTAGTTTTTATAAAACTATTTTTATAAAAACACTTTTTATATATTTAATTATCGTAATCTCGTAAAATTCATAACTTCTTCGTTATAGATTCGTTTTTCAAGTTCCTTATATGCTTGGAATCCTCATGAAATGTACTATTCAAATCAGTAGGGTTTATATTTTATAAAAATTCGAATCTACTCAGAATGATTAAAACAGTTCGTATGTATATGTATAGTTTATAAACTAGTTTTATAAATTATTACTTGATTAAATTTGTACAAGTCCTCTAAATTAATTAATACCGCATGTCTTACATATTTTGGGTCCTCAAGTTTATGTCTATCATTCTTGTCCAAATAAAATGTCCTCATAATTATTTGTGTATAAACTTTATAATTAAACTTCCAACAATTAATTTATAAACTAAATCTATAAATTAACCAACACTTACATAAAATATGTTCTTGCATTTTAAACATCATTTCATCATAGTTACTTATATATTCGAATTATGTACATAGTTGTTTTATTTCATAAATTTTATTTTATAAACTTATAAAATAAATCCTAGATGGTGATTAACAATATAACAATTATATGAAATATGAAAATGAATAATTTGAAATGATTAGGGTTTATGTTAGACCTTGTGTTGATGGATGAAGATGATACACAAATCAAACCTAAGTATTTAACCCTAAATACTTATCAAGAACCCTAATTATATCTTGAAAACCCTAACTTCTTCTTTGAATTAAACCCTTGCTAAATCAACACTCAAGCTTCCAAATCACCTTGATATACCTTAGATATTTCCCTTGATAACACTAGTATACTTATAATCTTTGTAAAAATCAAACTATGGAAACCCTAATTGATAATTTTAAGCCGTGAGCTTTTGATAGGAAACAAGAGGTGGTATTTGATTTTGCTAGTTGATGTGTGTGTATGAAAGACTAGAATTAATCACCTATTTATACACTAAATATCTTGAAAACTACTAATACAAAACCATAGACTAGATGGTGGTTTAAGGTACAAGATGTGTAAGGTGATCTCCTCCTTGAGGAGGGGCATGGCTAAAGAGAGGGGAGGACAAGAGTGATTTGCCAATTTATGGTGAAATGGAGTTTAAGGCGTAGTTATGTTGGTTATTAACTTGATGATGAGACTTTAGTGGAGTATTAGGATTTATTTATTGTGTTTATAACTTATAAAGCCGACCTGGGTTTATAATAGTGTAAAATGATTTAATTTTGGGTATTGGATATAATAGTGGGTATTTGTTTGAGTATAGATAGGTATTAGTGCTTCCGTGTATGCATACATGTAATTTATTGCGAAACGTAAACGTTTTATGTAACCAAAAATAATAAAATATGAAAAGTTAATAATTATCTTCATAAAAATAATATAACACTTGTTTGACGTAAACTTTTATTGTTTGATGTCAGTTTACATTGATTGTTGATTTTTAGTTTACGCGATTTAACTAAACATTGAAAATTAAAAGTGAACGCGTAAAAGTTTAAAATAAACAGTTGAATATTTATTGACATAAAAAGATGTGAAAATATGAATTGTTACAATTACTCCATGTTTTATTGAAGTGAAGTCCTTTTATCCCTTTAATTTTTCGATATGTTTATGTATTGTTTGATTAACTGTTCTTCGCTTTCAATTAACATGTTAGGCTAAATTTACCAGTGTTTGCTTATGATTACATGAAACTTAGTTTGTAATTCCTTTTAATATTGCTTCTTGTTGGTGGTGTGTAGGTTAGGCTCTAGAAAACTAGCTTTCAGTGAATGCGAAAACGTCTAGGGAAACGTGATTGAGTAAAAAGGATACCTTTGCAACAGTCTTCATACTACCTTGCTCTCATGAGGTTGATCACCTTTTAAGTGTTTTAATGCATGTAATGTACTCTTAGGAGCCTTGTAATTTTCTTCATACTACCTTACTTGTGCGTTGTCCTAACGGAATATTGCATAGATAGCGGGTTCGTGTAATTCGCTTTTGAATCATGAAATACTTACACATTACATCGCAAGGGTGACAGGCAATAGGATTAGGAAGAGCATTCTAAGGAGTAGTGCATGATTAAGTGAGCACGTTTGTTTACCTATACGAGTTACCACATAGTTAGATTAGATTAGAATTAGATTAGTAGTTAATTAGTTTAAAACAAACCCCCTTAAAACCCCGAGATTCTACTTGTTTTCAATAAAACCATAAAAATACAAAAATAATCTTCTCTCAACTTTTAGACCTCAGTGACATTCGATTCGAGCCTACCCAAACTATTCCCCTAGAGAACGATCAATCCCCCGTATCTTGCCTATATTACATGTTAGATATGAGTAAAAGACTCGGTCACCGTGTTATGAATTAACCGATCCTACAATTGGTACCAGAGCCTAGTTGGATTCGTGATTGATTTGTGTGGTTAAATAAGCTAAATTTCGTGGCTTATTTTGTTTAGAAAAGCCAACGGCTCAAAAAGATTATCCGGGCTTACTTTGTTGGTTAATCTTGTGGTTATTCATGCTATAAATGCTAAGGAAGAAGTATTGTTGCTATTACAAGTGACTCTCAAGCCTCAAGATCGATTATAAAGCTTAAAAGATTCGAATTTATTTCGTGTTCTTCGTGGAGAGTTGCTTCATATTGGAAGATTCACAAAGATATACGAGTTAAGGTGTGTTTAATCGTCATATACACACTTAATATTGTATGTTGTAGCTTAGTTTCGTGGCTAGAAAGATCATATGGCTTGATTTTGCTTAATTCGCCAAGTGTTCTTCGTGGAGGTTTGCTTATTTTATTATTGTTCTTCACGGCGAGTTGACAAGGTAGGGACAAGATCCGGAAATTTAGGAAAAAGTCAAAGGCGAGTTGCCAAAAGTCAAAGGCGAGTTGCTTAATTTTAATAATTATATTCGCGGCGGTTTGTTTAAATTTGGTGGCGAGTTGCTTGTTCGCGGCGGTTTACACAGGATAGTGGCGAGTTGGCTTGAAAATAATAGCCGGCGAGTTGGTAAAAGGTACGGCGAGTTGCTAAAACACACGGCGAGTTGCTAAGATTATAGGCAGCGAGTTGCTCACGGCGAGTTGCTTAGTTTATTGGCAGCGAGTTGCTCACGGCGAGTTGATTATTTTATTGATCCAGCGAGTTAACAAAACTAGGCAGCGAGTTACTTCAAAACCACGGCGGTTTGCCTAGTAAGATCTTGGCGGCGAGTTGGCCTGTTAGGCAGCGGTTTGCTCAATCAATAGGAGGCGGTTTGGTTGATTTCAAAGCGGCGGTTTGATAGAAACATATACGCAGCGGTTTGATTTAAAATCTATTCACAAACACGTCGTTAAACTGAATTGGTGTTGTTAGTGCTGTCTCGGGAATTCTGTATAAGATTGTAGATCAAAACGTTTAGTTAGCAATAGTGGAGACAAAAAATGTGTACAAGTTAATGATGTATGTATTCTGTCAAAAAGTAGAGAAAAAGATGACGATGAATGTAATGAAATGATTCGAGAAATAAAGTATACCATGTTTCGGCCGAACCGGTTAAGTAAATCAGCCTTACCTTGTGAGTCAAACATCTTCGAATAAGTATAACTGGTAAATCATACCCTTAATTCCCCTCTAACCAGGGGGGGGGGTAGCTGACCTACTCCCCGTATCCGGTGGGGGGAAGGAACAACCCCTACTCACCCCCCATCCCAATTATAATAACTACTGATGATCAGATCGCACACACCATGTATAGTGAAGTAATAAATAAGTAGACCTCACAGGTCGGTGTTATAAAGTAAGGTAAGTTACAGCGCTTAGTTCTGTAAGACCTAAAGGTGCTACCACATCCCCAACTCATCCCACACCACCATAAAATGTGAGTATGAACAGACCACAAAGGCGACAAACAACAACACAGGTAAGTATTGTGTTCGTGTAAATTAAGTCACTAAATAATATAATGAAAATCCAAAGGGCAAGTCGTGCTTATGACCTAAACATAAATCTTGCTCATTATACGCAAGTAAATATAGGAGTACTTTAAACCCCGATTCCCACCATTGCACGTCCCACATAACACCCCAAAGTGTCGCACCCGAACACATTTGTAAGGCAAATAATTTATCATCCAAAACAACGTGGGGCACAGTCAACTGAGGTATACGGCAGCAGATGAATCTCATATACAATTGGTATAAATAGGGATATTGTGTGATTTGTGGATCTACGCTACCATGCGCAATCATTATGAATATGTTGTATGCTCTATTGATTGAAATCTTTAATGATTTTATAAATTATACGTGTTTTGAATGTTTTGACATATGTTAATATGGGTTCCTTAATACTGATCGTGTAAACACATGCTTAGGAGAATCGAAATCCGTACATATTAATACTCTTCAAGATGTAGCTACTAACTTGCTTGAATGTGGATTTTGTTTCGGTTTTGCATGTTTGCTGTTGCTGGAGAAAAGAGTTTGATCGAGAACGCATAGTGCGACGAAAATATGACAGTTTGTGTTGAGTTAGAGGGATTGAATAAGTTTTGTTGCCTTATTACTGCCGGCGAATTTTTTAGTTGTAGGATGAAAAATGCTCGACCGGGATTGTCATCCGTGGTTATTATACGTGTTTTGTGTCCTTTAACGGATTTTTTGGTGTAGGATAAAAGTTTTTGATATTCAACCGTAGTTATTATACGTGTTTTATGTTTTATGTTTTTTTCAAAATGATATTTCATAAATATCATTAAAATTACATAAAATATTTCATAAATATCATTAAAATTACATAAACTTACTTATTATTTAATTGTTTATTAAGTTCCTACATGTATCAAAATGTGTTTTTTTAGCGTTGTGCAACAATGCGTGGATGAAAATGTTTGTGTCGTACTAATCTCTCATTTAAAAAGATTCCAAAATTGGTTTGTATTTTAAAAGGTTAAAAAGATAGTGTTAATAAAAATAAACAAACAAACAATAAAAAAACTGAGAAAAGTTCTATGTAGAACACTATTTAATTAAAGAACAATTCACTTCATCTCAACCATCTATTTTATTTCCATCTAATGGTTTAAATTAATTCATATTTTAATTTAATTAAAAAACCCACTTTCATCCTATTTTTTTAAAATTAAATATCTCACAAACCGTTAATCGTTACGCAAAACGAAACATACCATCGCGACGAGAATTAAATCATCTTTCTATAGAGGGGCACTTCTATATACTTTCGACGAACTTTTTTTTCAATTATTTTTTTTCAGTCACGTCTGAAAAAATCACATGTGATTTTACGAAATCACATGTGATTGTGATACAAATCACATGTGATTTTTTCAGACGTGACTGAAAAAAAAATTCAGAAAAAAAAAAAAATCAGAAAAAAAATTTTGTTTCGAAAAATATAGAAGATTTCTCCCTATAGAAAGATAAGAAAATAACTCGTTGCGATGGTTTATATTTTTTCATGCGTTAAAAGGTAAATTAATTATACCATCTCGCTAAGAGAATTAAATTATTTTTTAAATTATCGCGCCAGAAAAAATCGTCAACACGTGATTCAAAAAAAATCACATGTGATTTCTTACATTAGAGTAAAATCTTACGTAGACTGAAAGTATGTCGTAAATTTGTTAAATATCACATGCGATTTATGAATTTATGAAATGCACACCAAACGTGATTTATCACTTTAAAAATCATAAGTGAATTTGTGAAATCACCATGCAATTTATGAAATAGGGGGCCGTGAATTTTTAAAAAACAATAAATACACAAGTGATTTTAGCAAATCAAGTGTAATTTTTTTTGGCAGGAAATTTTAAAGCACTAAAAAAGTCTCAAAAAGTATATGAAATTCGATTTTTTTAGTTACTGTCTAAAAAAATCACATTGTGGAATTGTGGCTACACGAATCACATGTGATTTTTTCAGACGTGACTGAAAAAATAAAAATACGATCGATAGTATATAAAAAGTGCCGCCCTCTATTAGAAAGATGATTTAATTCTCGTCGTCTCGGCGATTGGTGTATTTTTTGGTCGTTTGACGATTTACCGTTTTGGCAAGTATTATTTACATTTAAAAAAAAGTGGAAAATAAGATTTTTAATTGTTTTTTTATTTTGATAATAAAAATAGGATGGCTAGGAGTAGTTTATTTGATAAAAAATGGATGGCTAGGATGTGTTCTTTTGTTCTTTGAGATGATATTGTTCTATCATGATCTCACCTCTAAAAAAACTATATTTTTTTTGAGCTATGCTATATCCACAAAAGAACCACAAAGAAACTTCCACATAATGAGGTGGAATTTTTTTATTGGTGGCTTTCCAAATAATTCCTCTCTCTTATCTTTGATTAATCCAATCAAAACATGACACCTCATGTTTGTGGATATTTCTTTGTGGATGTAGCATATTCCATTTTTTTTTTACATTGACGACTATCCCATTGACTGTTCGAATCTCCAATACACCTCCTCCACCTGAGTTGTTTCCATAGACCGAACCAACTTTGACCATAGAATAATCAGACCATGGCTTAATTAATTCGGAGATCACATGCTCCCAATGCTTTGAAACACACTAGAAACGCAACGAGGGTTTACTAGGCAATTTAATAACTATATTGTAAATAATTTATGAGCCAGGTACACATCGTCCATTAAGAGGAGATTGATCTGCAACTCAAACAAGAATTTAAGATATGATTTTTTTTATTGGTGGGTTTAGGCTGTGTGTTTGATTGAGTAATAAAGGTTTGATGGGGTTGTTTAGGGGAGGCGGCTCAACGTAGCCACCTAGGTAGACCGCTCTGATACCATGTTGAATGATGAAACCCCATAGATTATAACAAGTTTGTTTTATTTTTGTGCTGGTTTTTTTTGTTTTTTTTTTGCTGGTTTATGATGAAACCCCGTTAATTTTATTTTTGTGCTGGTTTATTTTTTCGGTCTCATGTTTAATAGTTTGTTTTTTTCTTATATGGGCTTATGTGTTGAGCCTCATGTTTAAAGGTTTGTTTTTTTGGCTATTTGGGGTTTTTTTAATATAATTTTATGAGATTTGAGTAAATAGGTGTTAAGCATGATTGCCCGCGCGTTGATGCGGGGCGTTAATGTTTTTTTTTGTATTTTGTGCGGGTTTATTTTTCCGGTCTCATGTTTAATAGTTTGTTTTTTTAATGGGCTTATGTGTTGGGCGTCATGTCGTGAGTATTTTTTGATCTGAATAAATCAGTACATTTGTATATTTTTTTTCCTATTTTGTGTTGGGCAACTTTTTTTTTAATATTATGTTGTGCGGGTTTATTTTTTCGGTCTCATGTTTAATAGTTTGTTTTTTTATATGAGCTTATGTGTTGGGCCTCATGTTGCGGATATTTTTTGATCTGAATAAATCAGTACTTTTGTAAAAAAATCCTATTTTGTGCCGAGTAATTTTTTTTTTAAGTTGCCTACTTAAAAAAAAATGGTAATTGGGCCGGCCCAAAATGGAAGGCCAATAAGCCGAGCACTTTTGACAGCGTTTAATGCCACACATAGTATATAGATATAATGTATTATTAAGCCACTATTTACAGAGATTACATGGATGGAAACCTAGCGGACCCTAAGCGCACAAAACGGGCTTAGCCCGTTTATCCTATAATAGTTATATCAATTTTGGTGCGAAAACCAACGTCAATACCCATCACTGAGCGACTCTTTATAATAGAAACCAACCCCTCCCTTGGTAGAGATTGATACGCAAAAAGAAAAGAAAAGAAACAAGTAGTAGTGTGAGTGTGATTCATTAACTTTCAACGACCAACGTCAATACCTAAAATAACGCATCACTGAGCGATCTCATTATAATCATAAACACAACCCCTCCCTTGGTAGGAGATTGTACGCAAAAAGAAAAGAACAGAAAAACAAAGTAGTAGTGATGAAGTGTGATTCCTTTAACTTTCAAGCGATTGTGCGCATGATGAGCAGAGGCGATTGGCTCTAGAAGGGGCCAACTTGATGAGGAGTAAGAATCTTTGTTTCTTAATTAACCATCAAACCCTAATCAATAGTACTTGTTTTTTTATTTATTGATATATAAATTCTATTCTTGGCTCCTTTATCAGTTCGTGCACTCCAAAATTAAAAGTTTCCTATTTCTAGATTAATTTTTATAGAAAGGGCGATCTTTTTAAAATCGCAAAGGATAGATAGTGTAATGAAAGGGATTGATGGCGCAGAATCTGTTACATATCTTTGTTATGTATGTATTTGTCCATTTAGAATTGAATCAAACGGTCTTTTCTTAAAGATTCATTGCTCTAAATTTATGACAGGGCATGTTTCAGTTTTTAAATGCTTGTTGTGATGGTAGTTAACCAGGATTTGGGTGAATTAATAAAAATATATATAAGTCACACAGGGTAAGGGACTTTGACTCCCTGGTACTAGTAGAATTTCACCATCATCGGTTGTTGACCCATCTTAAACAAGATAAAAGATTTAATATGTATTTCGTTGTCTTCTCTTAGTTCATATCTTTGAATAAATCAGTATCGAATGAAATAAAATAAAATTTTATAAAGCCGAAAATATAGTAACAAAAATACATAACACCATAAAGAGGATTAAATTCTAGGCAATTCGTTTTTTATAAAAGTATGTCGTTTATAATTAGGCTTCCATTTAAAGTTAAGAGGTGGGCTAAGCTCGCCAATAATCGATTCAGAGAAATATCCTGAAAACAGGTTTTAAAATTATTAATGAAAGGGGTGCACTTCTAGCATCTTATTTTAAGTTGTATACTCAATAACTTCCATTTGATGTCAATATTTTTTTGTGTAGCCTGAGGGCAGCCTGTACACAGGAGATGGTTCAGTCGACATTAAGGGAAGGCCTGTCTTAAAAAGCAATACCGGAAATTGGAGAGCATGCCCTTTTATCCTAGGTATTATAGCGTGAATTATGAGCTTATTTTTGTATCAGCTTCACATTTTATTAACAATTTTGAATCATGACAGGCAATGAGTGTTGTGAGCGTCTGGCTTATTATGGAATTTCTACCAATCTTGTGAGCTACCTCACCAAAAAGTTGCATGAAGGAAATGCTTCGGCGGCCAGAAATGTTACTACGTGGCAAGGCACTTGCTATCTCACACCCCTTATCGGGGCTGTCTTGGAGGCAGATGTGGCATACGTGAGAAGATATTGGACAGATTTGCTAGGGCTCTGCCATCCACCATATACTCATTGTTTCAATGATCAGAAAGTTTTTTACACACCTTTTGAGTAGACTGTCATTCCCTTCATAAATAGAAAGGTCAATTTTGGCTCAAATGGACAAAGCTGGAGCATTTCTAAAACTAAAAGAGAGCTTAAGAGTTTACTGGCCGGGTCAGGTTGTGTTAGTCGCGGATACCTTATAATTATCTTTTAAATATATATTTTATATAAATAATTAATGTGAATTAAAAAAAAAAAAAACTTGCAACTGGGTTTTTTGGAATAATATGTTAATGTTATCCATTACATCCCCACTGTAGTTAGGTAATACTTCCAATGCCAGAGTTTATTGTTCTTAGTAATGAATAACATGTTTTACAGTTGCATTCGTTATATTGGCTAAATCCAACTGAAAATGAAAATATTCGTGCTTAGGCTTGTCTTTATATCTGGTGTCTTTTTTAAATAACACTGAGTGAAAGATGGTATTGTCAAAGTTTCAAGTGGCATACTATATTAACTTATTAGTATCATTATTATGGGCTAACACATGCTTTTATTTTGTTTCTGTGTTATCCAAAGGGAATGTGCACATTGACTCTGTCAGCATCAGTCCCTTCTTTGAAACCTGTTGAATGTGTGGGTGCTGCTTGTCCTCCAGCCACCACAAGTCAGTATGCATTTTTCTTCAGCGGGCTTTATCTGATTGCACTTGGGACTGGTGGGATTAAACCATGTGTTTCATCTTTTGGGGCTGATCAATTTGATGACACAGATCCAAAGGAGAGGGTAACCAAGGGATCCTTCTTCAATTGGTTTTATTTCTCTATCAATATTGGTGCTTTAGTTTCAAGTTCGTTGATAGTATGGATTCAAGACAATAAGGGGTGGGGCCTAGGGTTTGGTATTCCTGCATTATTCATGGGCGTTGCTATTATTAGTTTCTTTCTTGGAAGTCCTCTTTATAGGTTTCAGAAACCAGGTGGAAGCCCTATTACACGAATGTGTCAGGTTTTGGTTGCATCATTTCGTAAGTGGAGTCTTCCAGTTCCTATTGATAGTTCTCTTCTCTATGAAACTCCTGATAAAGTCTCAGCAATCAAGGGAAGCAGGAAACTCCTACATACAGACGAACTGAAGTAAATTTCTCGACTTCACCACTTAACCAATTATCATTCTTTGTTAAATATTCATGCATAGACTGTCTACCACTACTTTGTACATAACCTAAACTAGTGTTAGGGAGAAGTTTTAGGCTAGTCAATTTGGGTTGTTTTGATAATCGTTTGGCTTTGTCTGCGCTGAATAAACAACATATCTGAACTAGGCGACCTGCTATTGCTTTTTTCCTCTGTGAACATTTAAATTAACTAAAATACCAAATATGATTACAAATTCTACACCATAAAATTAATAATCTAATTTTCCGACTAATATAAATTGTAAGCATGTGTTACATTAGGCGCATCACATCGCCGTTGTAATTAGTCTAATGCTTTCGATATTACAAATTATATTTTTTAGTTATATATTAGACATACTCACATACTAAGATTGGATATAATATATTGGTTAGTGTGTAATTTAAGCATTTAACAGAAAAATAGAAGTTGTGTGAATTGCCGTTCTAAAAAAGTTAGTGTGAATTCAACCTGACCTGTACTCATTGACCCGTTTTAAAATGGCTTGTTTAGACCTGTTACCCAACCTGCTGATTTTGATACTTTAAGATATTTAATATCATATTGATTTTTCGTTTTTCATTTAATATTGGTGTCACAGATTCCTTGATAAGGCTGCTGTACTATCACCTACCGAAAATACCACTGGGAACTATTCCAACCCCTGGAGGTTATGCACCGTGACACAGGTAGAAGAGCTCAAAATCTTGATAAGAATGTTCCCAATTTGGGCAACCGGCATTGTTTTTTCAGCTGTTTACGCCCAAATGTCAACCATGTTTGTAGAACAAGGGATGATGATGGATACAACAGTAGGTTCATTCACCATTCCGGCTGCTTCCCTTTCAACATTTGATGTCATTAGTGTCATCTTCTGGGTACCTGTTTATGACCGAATCCTTGTCCCCATCGCAAGAAAATTCACAAATCAAGGGAGAGGCTTTACCGAATTGCAACGCATGGGAATTGGTCTATTCCTTTCCATTCTTTGTATGTCAGCTGCAGCTTTGGTTGAAATTAAACGTCTCGATGTTGCAAGATCACTGGGTCTCATTGACCAAAATACCCCAGTTCCAATTAGTATTCTTTGGCAAATTCCTCAGTATTTCTTGTTAGGAGCGGCTGAAGTGTTTACATTTATTGGGCAGCTTGAGTTCTTCTATGATCAGTCACCTGATGCTATGCGTAGCTTGTGCAGTGCCCTTTCCTTACTGACCACTTCTTTAGGAAATTACTTGAGCTCGTTTATTTTGACCGTCGTCATGGCTATTACCACTCGTGGCGGGCAGCTTGGATGGATACCTGATAACTTAAATCAGGGCCACCTTGATCGGTTTTTCTGGCTTTTGGCTGGACTTAGCTTCTTGAATATGGTTGTGTACATATTCTGTGCAATGTTATACAAGTCGAAAGCAGCTTCATAGCCTTTCACAATTATGGTTGATGATACTAGCGACACGGCTTCATGTCTGAATCATGGATGGGTCCTCCTTAAACCTGGAATTACTCACAGAAGAAGATATCTAGAACTTTTTATGGGATTTAGGTTTGCCAGTCAAGTTAGAACACTGCTGTAAAATGTGTACTTTGAAATGAAATTTCTCTCTTTTTTAGCGAGTTATCTTCCACTTGTACCTTCTGGGTCAAAGGGGTACCTGGGTTCAGTGTTTCCAGTTCACCATTGTAGAATAATGCTGTTTTATACTCTTATCATAATCCTCCAATGGTAAAAATTGTTTGCATGATTTCTTACTCCAGTTCACAATTGTATAGAATAATGTGTTCTCAAGTTTCATTTCGGAGAGAATGTAAAGAAAGTTGAATTGAACTTTAACAATTGGGTAAAATGTATTTCGACAATAAGCCAATAGTAAAGAAAAAGCTATATCCTTTTACCCAAAAAAAATGTAGTTAAGATGTGTCCAACAAGTATTGTCATAATCAAAAGCTTGCATTTTATCGAAATCACATAGGCGGAAGTTAATATAATCCTTAACGTCCTTTTTAGCTTCATACTTGTTGACACGTGAAAGAAATGTGGTTTCACGGTAAGACAAAATTCTCAAAGAACTCTTGATAGCTTGTGCGGCTTAATCCGGCCTATCTTTAATGAAACAAGAACAAAGTTATTTTGATATCTATCACAGTCGTCTAATTCATACGAGATTCGAAAGAATCAAGTAGCATGTTCATATGTCATGCAAACGTTATGTAGCACAACATAATCAAAATCATTGCACTTGATAAAATTAGTACAAAACCACATTGTCTCTCCACGTATAAACCCACACCCACCCCACTGACATTCTCTTTTCACACCTCTATGTTAATTCCCTTATTTAAGTACACCAATAGCCTTACTACATTTTTCAAACAAAAACCATTCCATATCAACTCCTGACACTCTAATGGCATCTAAGGCTTGTTTTGGCTTTGCAATTTTTATTGTTTACTTGTTGGCTACAGAGACTCTCTTTACAAATGTTAATGCTGCTGGTGCATGTGGAAAAACACCGATTCGGTCTGCTGCACTTAGCTTGAGCCCATGTTTGGCTGCTGGCGGAAATGCTAAAGCTAAGGTACCACCCATGTGTTGCACCAAAGTTAATGCCTTAATCGCTACTGCACCAAAGTGTCTTTGTGCAGTCTTGCTTTCTCCATTGGCTATCAAGGCTGGTATAAAGCCAGCAATTGCAATTGGCATCCCTAAACGATGCAACATTAAAAGGAGGCCCGTCGGCAAGAAGTGTGGACGTAAGTATTTTGAATGATATGATTATCGATCCATTTTCACTCGATTCATTTGCTAGTAGTGTATCTAATTAAATGTCTCATCGCAGGATACATCGTGCCATGAAGACAATATCATGGGAGGAAAACGTCAAAATTAAACTTACAATGGCATGAGTCCATGCTACGAATAAGTTATATATGATTATGATGTGTCTGATTTTAGCAAGTTACATATGATAAGCTATGTTGATTAAAGTGAGGAGGAGGCTAATTTCATAGTATCTGCACTTTTTCTATGTATTGAGGTGTTCTAGTATGACTTGAATAAAGAGTTATTATTTTGCATGCTAGTTTCTCCCTACATACCAATGGACAAATCTAGACCATCCATTTTATTACATTAAAAAGACAAGATTTAAGATTAAAAAAACATGGAAGGACCAAAAGTGTAAATTTACTAAAACTAACACTAACCACTCCCTCGTTATTTGTAGAGTTGGCAAATCTTGCCCAAATTGCAATTAATTAACCTTTTTGACATTTTGTATTTTTTTACGTTTTACGTTTTTTTACGTTTTTGTACGTTTTTACTTCTATAACGGTTATTTACTTTTCCCAATACGTTTATCGGTCCGCTTTCGCAAGTTTCCGAAAGCATGAATCGCTGTTTATCGTCTGTTTTCGCACTGTTTTCATACTTATTTCCGTCTGTTTGCACGACTTATTCATTGTTTTCGTCCGCTTTCGCACGTTTTCTTTTGTTTTCACACGTTTTCGTCCGTTTTGGATATTTTCTTACACTTCCGTCCGCATTGCCGTTTTCGTCGGCTTTCGCGTGTTTTCGTCGGTTTTCGCGCGTTTTCGCCCGCTTTCGCGCGTTTCGCCAGCTTTCGCGGGTTTTCGCCGGCATTCCCGTGTTTTCGCCGGCATTGGCGCGTTTTCGCCGGCATTCGCGCGTTTTCGCCGGCTTTCGAGCGTTTTCGCCGGCTTTCGAGCGTTTCGGCCGTTTTCGCAGGTTATCGTCCGTTTTCGCAGGTTTTCACACGTTTTCTTTTGTTTTCGCACATTTTCGTCCGTTTTCATTCGTTTTCGTCCGTTTTCGGTCGTTTCAGATGTTTCCATCTAATTTCATATGTTTTAGTCCGTTTTCGTTTGTTTTTTACGTTTTTGTCCGTTTTCGCACATTTTTGTCAATTTTCGTCTGTTTTCAGACGGTTTCCTCCGTTTTCATACGTTATCTATTTCACACCCCCAAAATCAGACGACAGCGGAATAGTAACATTGTGGTGCGACTTCAAGGCACAAAGTACAAGTTACAGAAAACGACCTCAAAAGAGACGTTTAATAAAATGTCACATTCAATTTAGTAAAAATGTCGGAGTTACACAGGTTCCATTTATAATGTATTAGAAAACATTGTCAATACATTTGTCAAATGGTACTCAAGTTATTAAGTCTTCAAAAATATATCCGCGCTACACCAATGCTCCCAATGCTCCACAAGCAAAATGATAACCTGAGAAAATACATGCTAAAACGTCAACAATAATGTTGATGAATTCATAGGTTTAAGTAAAAGTAGTGTTGAAATAATTTAAGTAATATTTCAGTAGAAAAAAAAGAGAAGAGTAGGTTACGACATTTTAAAGATATTATTCCGAATAAGTAGCGACTTTAGTAAATCAAGAAGTATTCAAAAGTGGACCACAAGCTCACTTAAAGTATTGGTGACTAAGTACGTATTCGGTAGTCCCAAAAAAAGTAAGGTAGACAAGAAGAAACAATTCACCAAGTTATTTATTTATTATTGCACTAAGCTATGACCCGAAGGCCTTAAACTGTCTGTTGCCCAAATAAGGTAGGGTGTCTGCCAAAAACTGCCTACAAATCCTTAATGTTAAATTGCACCATGATTCAAACTTGTGGACCAAAAATTTTAGGTGGGGATTGTTAGGGCGATAGATCTATCCACAACACTAGCGCTTATACAATAGTGGTACCCCCAACACCCTCTTATTAAATAATATAACCGTTCGAGAATTAGCTTATAATTGACGGTTCATGATATGGTAGGGACTTAGATGGCACTGTGGTAACCTAGGCAATAATATGCAGGCAACAATCCGGATAACATACTGTTTAAAACACTTGTGTCCGTAGTAAAACAATCATGTTGTTCAAAATTTACGATTTCAAATATAGGTATTCAACGATCTCAAATAGTTATAGGTGAAACAAATCAAGCTTTGTTAAAATAGTCATGTAATGCTTACTGTAGTAGAAATCAATAAGTTTATCTTAGTTAAATACGAGCATGTTATTCCCCTCGCGGGTTTATAAATTATTGAAAAGATTGAAATGCGAGGAGACTATGAAACTGCACATCGATGTTGAAGAAACGGTTGCAGAATTGCACTTATAAACGGCAATACAACTCGAATGAAAAACGGATGGCTCACTCGACCAAAGAAGTTGCAAGCTTTAACTTAACGACTAAGACCCACTAGCTTAGGATGATGCATTTATAGTTTCAAGTTGTAATAGTTTGGTGGTTGGTTAAATAAAATAAATCGAAAAGTAAACGCAAAGTATGTAATATATTCTGTATATATTACATATGAAAAAGAACCAATTATATAATCCATATGGTGAATTATATAATAAAGACAAACAACCAAAAAAATAAGTCGCAATATATACTACTTTACCATTATTATATAAGAAACGTGAGAAAATAATTGTAGTAATATAATTCGACACGTTTTCGGAAATCAACAAATAATTAAATAAGAAGTTCTCGCTTAGAAGTAAACACACGTTTTAAAGTTACGAATTAGATAAATAACGCTTTTAAAGTTTGTACAAAAGTTATTATTTTATTTATTAGTCGAGAATTATAAAAATAATATTTTATAATTCAGTATTTCGTTCCCTCAACGGGTTTTAGTTAAAATATTGTCTCATTTGTAAAAGTATAATTTTCGTTTATTTGTCGGGTTGTTGTATAATTACGACTTAATAAGTTATAAGGCTTTATATCTTTGTTCTTTTATCGGTTTCAAAGATAATATAAATTTTAACGAAAATTTACTAAGTATATAAAGTTTTTGAAATTTCGGCATGACCTATTCGTTCATACGACGTTTTCCATATTAATAAATTTCAACGTTTTTCCCCTTTTAATCAATCTATGTAAAATATACGCGCGTGATTCAATATATGTCAAACCGAAAACAATTAGTATCAAAATAAGTAAAACCAAACACACCCTTAAGGGTTGAACCAAACACCCCTATTGGGTGTTAACTGCAGTCCCAAACACCCCTTTATGGGGCTGTTATTAAACCAAACGCACCCTTAGCGGCCACTGTTAACCCAAACGCACCCTTTGGCCATAAACGCAGAACCAAACGCTCCTGAAGGCTGCAAAACTCGGATCCAAACGCACCCTAATCGATTAAAATGAAGAAACAAACACCCTCTTACGTTTTCTATTAAGCTGAACGCATCCTTATTGGTTTTCCGTTAAACCAAACGCACCTTTAGTGCGAGACTGCTAAACCAAACGCACCCCCGTGGTGGCTGCCCCACTAAACACACCTATTTCAGTGCCGAGGCAAACTGAACGCAGCCCCTCGGCTTCTATCAAACAACCGAACGCACCCTGGTCGGTGCAAATACCAAACCCGACGCACCCTCGTGGTGGTGGTCACGGTGGTGGTTGGTGTGGGGCTGTGATGGTGGTGTGGTGATGATGTTGATGGCGTGAGGGAGGTGGTGTGGATAGGGGTGATGTTGATGGTGGGTGTGGTGCGTAGGGTGTGGTGGTGTGTGGCGCGGCGGCTGCTGTGGCGGCCGGAGGAGGGGTGGCAGCGGCGGTGGAGGCGCGTGGCGGCGAGTGAGTGTGGGGATCGGATAGATCGGGTGATGGGGAGTATTTTTGGATTCGGCCGGAAAAGTCCGCCGGAAAAGTTTTCCGGCGGCGGCGGTGGTGGTGGCCGGCGGCTGGCCGGAAATGGGGAGAGAGGGAGAGAAGATGGAGAGTGTGTGTGTTTATAAATAATAATGAGAAGTTTTATAAAAAAAATTATTTATAATAAAACTTTTAAAATTAAGTGACAAGGGTTTATTAGTTTAGGGTTAATTTCATAAAATCTACCACATGGACCAAAAGTGTAACTTTCGTTAAATAACGGTTCATGACTCGTTTGAGCCACTTAACGGATGATTTAAAATACGAAATTTGCGTCATTGCGTTTCAAATCATTTTTCTGATAAAATGAGTATTTACTTGATAGTAGTTCATAAATATTTTATAACATTTATAGAAATATTTGTTATTCATTTGGTGACCCGGTTATGCCTTGTTCGAAAATAAAAATGAATTTTAACCCGAATATTCGCGGTTTTTTTTAAATAAACGCTTTTGAACAAAAATGAAATAATTTACTAAATATTTTTATTTAATAAAAAGTGACAACTAAATATAATTTAATTATTTTTGTGTCGGTACTCGTTGTTCTCGTTTTTAAATCAAATAAGTTTGAAAAATAATTTGTAAGCGAGAGATGTGTAATAATAAATATGATTTATTATTTAAATGAGTTTTCAAAAATTTACCGGTTACGCGATAATCGTTTTTAGTTGACAACAAAAGGTAAAAAGGGTCAAAGTCAAGTCAGACCAAAAAAGTCAAAGGGTAAAATAGTCATTTAAAGGTCTGAAAATTACCGGTTGTTACAGTCTACCCACCTTAAGAGAGCGCCGTCCCGATGCTCGATTTGTTTTATTCATCCTTGGTTTACTAGTGATTAGATGAGTGGATATACCTAGGTCATCGTCGAGGTTTCAACGAAAATTTGAGTGAACAAAGGTCAAAGCATAGAGTATATGCAATCGATATGAGCGAATGAATCAAATGTCATGAGAATCTTCAAAAGGAAGGATAAAATACATTACTCGAAGAAAAAGCCATTGGAACGAAGAATTTAACAAGTCGTCAATTTTTGGAAGCGGTTAATGGTTCATTACTATTAGATTATCAAGTTCGCGGCGGTCGATACACATTCGGAAAAATCCATATAACAAAGCACGAGTCGAAAGAAATTCATAGCCCAAAGAACGATTCATACGGACGAACACACGCTATGTCGGATAAACATAAGCCCACTCATTTATAATGTATCACTTACAAAAAGAGGCATCCCAATCCTTGTAAGTAAGAATTTATAAACTTATGGTTCGACGGTTTATAATTTCCTTATTCAAATGAAGAGGCGTCCAA
The DNA here is from genome assembly GCA_026074375.1 of Tanacetum coccineum. Lineage (NCBI taxonomy): Eukaryota > Viridiplantae > Streptophyta > Magnoliopsida > Asterales > Asteraceae > Tanacetum > Tanacetum coccineum. Next base: position 27,752 of record BQNB010040078.1, read on the forward strand.
ATTCATTTCAATAAGACGATTACAAATCATCCTACTTAAGTATCACCGGCACAAAACACGATATCAAAACAGAGTAACGTGAATAAGAAGTTTCCTTTGCAGCATGATTCTTCAAAATCATGGGAAATAACGAGAAAATAATGAGACGTTAGTCAATCGCGTTCCAAAGGTAAGTGTCAAAAGACGGCACGATCCGAGGTGACAAGTTAAAGTCGCGAAAAAGTTTGAAGTTAATCATAAGAGATCAAAAGAAAATAGCCCATATGCATAGGTATCCTTATATATTACCAGTATCAATGCTTAAGGGAGTAAATGAGAATTCAGGAAGTACACGAAAATCAGAGTGATCAATATTTATATAACAGACTGATATAAGGTAAATAGTAAGACGTCATAAGATAAGCGTAAGAGAGCGAAATCATAGTCAAGTATTAAATACTCGTTACCCATGTAATAGAAGTAGAGATGCAAAAGAGAGCATATAAGAAAATCAGGGAGCATGCGTGTGCGGATATCAGACAATGGTGAAAGATTCTTAAAAAAATATTTTTATTTTATTATTTTTTTTCTAAAGAAAACGGTTATAGTCTAGGTTTTGAAAACGACCTAGTTCTCTACAACCAGTGCTCTGATACCAATCTGTAACACCCCCAAAAATCACAACGCAGCGGAATACCACTTGGGGTGCTACTTCATAGTCCGTACGCACAAGTCACAGAAAACGACCTCAAAAGAGACGTTTAATAAAATGTCACATTCAATTTAATAAAAATGTCAGAGTTGCAACAGGTTCCATTTATAATGTATTAGAAAACATTGTCAAAACGTTTGTCAAATGGTACTCAAGTTATTAAGCCTTCAAAAATATATCCGCGCGGCTCAAATGCTCCCAATGCTCCACTAGCAAACAGTAACCTGAGAAAATACATGCTAAAACGTCAACAATAATGTTGGTGAATTCATAGGTTTAAGTAAAAGCAGTGTTGAAATAATTTAAGTAAATTTTCAGAAGAAGAGTAGCGTTACGGCATTTCAAAGTGTTATTTCCGAAATCCAAGTAGTGATTCAGTAAATCAAGAAGTATTTAAAAGTGGACCACAAGACTTAAGTAATGGTGGACTAAGTACGTATTCTGAAGTCCAAAACAAGTAAGGTAGACAAGAGAAACAAATTCACCAAGTCTAATTATATATTATTGCACTAAGCTCATGACCCTGAAGCCTTAACTGTCTGTCTGCCCCAAAGGAATATAGGATGCTTGCCAACAACCTAACGGTCCTCACAATGTTAAATGCACCATGATCAAACCAGTGACCCAAGTAAGGTGGGGATTGTCAGTCCCGATAGATCTATCCATAACACTCGCGCTTACTACAATAGCAATTAACGGTTCATGATTGGTAGGGACTTAAATGGCAATGTGGTAACTTATGCAATAGTATTCAGGCAGTAATCTGGATAGCATACAATTTGAAAACACTTGTGTCCGTAGTAAAACAATCATGTCTAAAATTCACGGTTTCAAATATAGGTATTCACGATCTCAAATCATGTAGTAAACAAATCAAGCTTTAGTAAAAATAATCATGTAACGCTTACGTATAGAAATCAATAAGTTTATGTAGTAAAACGAGCACGTATTCTCACCCCGAAAACAGTTTAAGAAAACCATTAAAAGAGAAAAGGTGGGGCTATGAACTCACCTTGATGTTGAAGAACAATTGACAGATAGGCATCTAACATGCACAACACAAACGGAAGACGAAGCGGCTCGATCAAGAAGTTACGGTTTATCTTAACGGCTAAGACCCACTAGCCTAGGATGATGCGTTTGGGTTTCCCGATGAATGGTTACATCAACGCGACACGTTGATAAAGATTTAGATTTTCAAGTTGTAATAGTTTGGTGGTTGGTTAAATAAAATAAATCGAAAGATAAACGCAAAGTATGTAATATATTATGAATGAACAAGTGTATAATACAAATCGTGAATTATATGACAAAGACAGACAATCCAAAGATTTATGTGAAGTATATAACACTTCATAAGTATTATTTAAGAAACGTGGGAAAATAATTAAAACAACACATTTCGAAACGTTTTCGGAAAGTCACTAATTTACTTAATAACAGTTCTCGTATAAAAGTAAACACACGTTTTAAAGTTACGAATCATGTAGCGATGTTTGTAAAGCTTTTGCAAAAGTTACGAATTTATCTTTTAATTAGGAATTTATAAAATAATAAATTAGTATTTCGTTTCTTTGACGGGTCTTAGTTAAACTAGTTGTTTCATTTACAAAAGTGTAGTTCTCGTTCGTTTATCTAGTGAGTGTATAATTATAAATTTACGATCTTAAGACTATATAACTTCGTCTTTTATTATTTATAATGAAATTTATTCAGTATATAATTTTTTATAATTTCGGCATTAACTATTCGTTATACCACGTTTCCCATTTTCGCAAAACTCAACGTTTTCCCTTAATCAATATATGTTGCATTTATTCGCGTTTCAATATTTCAAACACCTGTGTGTTTTAGATATAATATATATGTATGTATATATATGTATGTATATATATGTATGTATATATATGTATATATATATGTTATTATGTCTAAACTAAACAAAATAATAAATATCATGTTTATTTAACCATTTTAAACCACCAATATATATCCGGTTTTTAATATTTATAAAACCTTACGTTATATTTATTTGTCGTTTTATATGAACCAAACGCACCCTTTTTGTTGTTTCGGTTAAACCAAACGCACCCTAATAGCAATTCTGTCCAACCAAACGCACCCTTGTACCCCTGTTCGGTGTTATCCCGCAAACCAAACGCAGCCCTTGTGGGCTGTCACAGCCAAACGCACCCTCTCGGGGTGTAAACCACAAAACAAGGCACACCTTGCTGCTTTTGCCTAATCCCAACGCACCATTTTGAGTGAGACCGCAACCAAACGCAGCCTTGTGTGGGTTTAATAACAACCAAACGCACCCCATGGTGCCGAACCCGGATCCAAACGCACCCTTGTGGGAGTTTTATAAAACTAACCGCACCCTAACGGGTGTTAACAGCCAAGAACAAACACCCTCTTCAGGTTGAGGCAAACCAAACGCACCCTTGTGGTGCGGTGGCTGCCAAACGCACCCTCTCGGGGTGTTGTCAATTTTAAACGCACCTCTTTGGTGGTAGCGAGGACATGGTGGTGACGATGGTGATGTTGTTTAGATGGTGGTGGTGTGGCTGAGCCGCGACTGTGGCGGCTGAGGTGGGGAGGCAGCGGCGGTGGTGATGGATATAGGCGCGTGGTGGCGAGTGAGTGTGGGGATCAGATAGATCGGGTGATGGGGAGTATTTTTGGATTCGGCCAGAAAAGTCACCGAAAAAGTTTTTCGGTGGCAGAAGGTGTCGGCTGTCGGCGAACCGGTGGGGGGGGGGGGGGGGGGGGGAGAGAGATAAAGGTGTGTGTGTGTGTTTATATGTTATGAAAATGAAAAAAAAAGTTTATAAAACTTTTATATATATATATAAAAGTTTAAACTGAAATAGAAAGTGTATAATAGTTTAGGGTAGATTGTGTAAATATTTCACAAGGACCAGAAGTGTAACTTTTGTAATATAATGGTTCTAGGGGTTCTCGGTTTGGAGACTTAACGGTATGATTTGGGAGGGTTCACGAAACTTGCGCCATTGTTTTTCCAAATTATTTTTATGATAAAGAATGGAGTATTTACTTGATAGTATTTCATAAATATTTTTATAACATTTATAAAAATATTTGTTATTTATTTAGTGACCCGGTTATGCCTTGTCCGAAAATAAAATAAAAAAATATATAATAATTTTTTTAACCCGAATATTTGCGTTTTTAAATAAACGCTTTTGAACAAAAAATGAAGTAATTTATTAAATATTTTTATTTAATAAAAAGTGATAACTAAATATAATTTAATTATTTTTGTGTCGGTACTCGTCGTTCTCGTTTTTAAATCAAATAAGTTTGAAAACATAAATTTGTAAGTGAGAGATGTGTAATAATAAATATGATTTATTATTTAAATGAGTTTTTTTTTAAAATTACCGGTTACGTGATTATCGTTTTTAGTTGACAATAAATGGTCAAAAGGGTCAAAGTCAAGTCAGACCCAAAAAGTCAAAGGGTAAAATAGTCATTTAAAGGTCTAAAAATTACCGGTTGTTACAGTCTACCCACCTTAAGAGAGCGCCGTCCCGGTGCTCAATTTGTTTTATTCGTCCTTGGTTTACTAGTGATTAGATGAGTGGATATACCTAGGTCATCGTCGAGGTTCCAACGAAAATTTAAGTGAACAAAGGTTAAAGCATATAATATATGCAATCGATATGAGCGAACGAATCAAATGTAATGAGAATCTTCAAATGGAAGGATGGAATACATGACTCGAAGAAAAGCCATTGGAATGAAGAATTTAACAAGTCGTCAATTCTTGAAAGTGGTTATTATTATATTACTATTAGATTATAAGTTAACGGCGGTCCGACTAAACATTCAGAAATTCCATATAACAAAAGCACGTGTCGAAAGAAATTCATAGCCAAAGGAATGATTCATACGGACGAAACATACGCTATGTCGGTTACACATAAGCCCAAATCATTTATAAATTAGTCACTTACAAATAAGAGTGCCGTCCCAATCCTTGTAAGTAAAGAATTTATAACTTATGGTTTGGCGGTTTATAATTTCCTTATTAGAATGAAGGGCGTCCCAATTCATTCAATAAGACGATTACAATTTATCCTACTAAGTATCGCGGCACAAAAACACGATATCAAAACAGAAGGTAACTGAATAAGAAGTTTTCCTTTGCAGCATGTTTCTTCAAAATCATGCGGACAATTTTAACGAGAAAATATGAGACGTTAGTTCAATCGCGTTCCAAAGGTAAGTGTCAAAGGACGGCACGATCCGACCTAGCGGTGACAGTTAAAGTCGCGAAAAAAGGTTTGAAGTTATCATAAGAGTCAAAAAGAAAATAGCCCATATGCATAGGTATCCTTATATATTACCAGTATCAATGCTTAAGGGAGTAAATGAGAATTCAGGAAGTACACGAAAATCAGAGTGATCAATATTTATATAACAGACTGATATAAGGTAAATAGTAAGATGTCATAAGAGAGCAAAATCATAGCCAAGTATTAAATACTTGTTATCAATGTAATAGTAGTAGAGATGCTAAAGAGAGCTTATAAGGAATCAGGGAGCATGCGCATGCGGATATCGGACAATGGTGAAAGATTCTAAAAAAAATTATTTTTATTTTTTTATTATTTTTTTTCCAAAGAAAACGGTTATAGTCTAGGTTTTGAAAACGACATAGTTCTCTACAACCAGTGCTCTGATACCAATTTGTAACACCCCCAAAAATCACAACGCGGCGGAAACCACTTGAGGTGCTACTTCATAGTCCGTACGCACAAGTCACAGAAAACGACATCAAAAGAGACGTTAATTAATGGTCACATTACCAATTAATAAAAATATTCAGAGTTGCAACAGGTTTCATTTATAATGTATTAGAAAACATTGTCAAAACGTTTGTCAAATGGTACTCAAGTTATTAAGCCTTCAAAAATATTCCGCGCGGCTCAAATGCTCCCAAATGCTCCTCTAGCAATCACGTAACCTGAGAAAATACATGCTAAAACGTCAAAAATAATGTTGGTGAATTCATAGGTTTAAGTAAAAGCAGTGTTGAAATAATTTAAGTAAATTTTTAGAAGAAGAGCAGCGTTACGAATTTCAAAAGTGTTATTTCCTGAAATCCAGTGTGATTCAGTAAATCAAGGAAGTATTTAAAAGTGGACACAAGACTTAAGTAATGGGTGGACTAAGTACGTTTATGAAGTCCATAAACAAGCAAAGGTAGAAAGAGAAACAAATTCACCAAGTCTAATTATATATTATTGCACTAAGCTCATGACCCTGAAGCCTTAACTGCCTGTCTGCCCCAAAGGAATATAGGATGCTTGCCAACAACCTAATGGTCCTCACAATGTTAAATGCACCAGGATATACCAGTGACATAAGTAAGGGGTGGGGATTGTCAAGACCCGATAGATCTATCCAAAACAACTCGCCGGCTTCTACAATAGCTATTACACGGTTCATGATTGTAGGGGACTAAATGGAAATGTGTTTAAATATGCCAATAGTATTCATGGCAGTAATCTGGATAGGATACAATTTTGAAAACACTTGTGTCCGTAGTAATAACAATAATGTTTAAATTCACGGTTTCAAATATAGGTTTTAACTGATCTCAAATCATTGTAGAAAACAAATCAAGCTTAGTAAAAAATAATCATGTAACGCTTACGTATAGAAATCAATAAGTTTATATAGTAAAACGAGCACGTATTCTCACCCCGAAAACAGTTTAAGAAAACTATTAAAAGAGAAAAGGTGGGGCTATGAACTCACCTTGATGTTGAAGAACAATTGACGAAGCGGCTCGATCAAGAAGTTACGGTTTATCTTAACGGCTAAGACCCACTAGCCTAGGATGATGCGTTTGGGTTTTCCGATGAATGGTTACATGCAAACGCGACACGTTGGATAAAGATTTAGATTTTCAAGTTTGTAATAGTTTGTGTGGTTGGTTAATAAAACAAATCGAAAGATAAACGCAAAGTATGTAATATATTATGAATGAACAAGTGTATAATACAAATCGTGAATTATATGACAAAGACAAACAATCCAAAGATTTATGTGAAGTATATAACACTTCATAAGTATTATTTAAGAAACGTGGGAAAATAATTAAAACAACACATTTCGACACGTTTTCGGAAAGTCACTAATTTACTTAATAACAGTTCTCGTATAAAAGTAAACACACGTTTTAAAGTTACGAATCATGTAGCGATGTTTGTAAAGCTTTTGCAAATGTTATGACTTTATCTTTTAATTAGGAATTTATAAAATAATATTTTATAAATTAGTATTTCGTTTCTTTGACGGGTCTTAGTTAAACTAGTTGTTTCATTTACAAAAGTGTAGTTCTCGTTCGTTTATCTGGTGATTGTATAATTACAAATTTACGATCTTAAGACTATATAACTTCGTCTTTTATTATTTATAATGAAATTTATTAAGTATATAACTTTTTATAATTTTGGCATTAACTATTCGTTATACCACGTTTCCCATTTTCGCAAAACTCAACGTTTTCCCTTAATCAATATATGTTGCATTTATTCGCGTTTCAATATTTCAAACACCCGCGTGTTTTAGATATAATATATATATATGTTATTATGTCTAAACTAAACAAAATAATAAATATCATATTTATTTAACCATTTTAAACCACCAATATATATCCGGTTTTTAATATTTATAAAACCTTACGTTATATTTATTTGTCGTTTTATATGAACCAAACGCACCCTTTTTGTTGTTTCGGTTAAACCAAACGCACCCTAATAGCAATTCTGTCCAACCAAACACACCCTTGTGCGGATTCTGCTCACCCAAACGCCCCCTTTGGGGTTCCCTGCTCACCCAAACGCCCCCTTATGTTGTTTTCTGCACAACCAAACACCCTCTTATAGTTTTCTGTTACGCCAAACGCCCCCTTTGTGGCTTAACTGTCAAACCAAACACCCCTGTTCGGTGTTATCCCGCAAACCAAACGCAACCCTTGTGGGCTGTCACAGCCAAACGCACCCTCTCGGGGTGTAAACCACAAAACCAAACGCACCCTTGCTGCTGCCCTAAATCCCAATGTACCCTTTTGGTGCTTACCGCAACCAAACGCAGCCCTGTGTAGGTTTAATAACAACCAAACGCACCCCATGGTGCCGAACCCGGATCCAAACGCACCCTTGTGGGCGTTTTATAAAACCAACCGCACCCTAACGGGTGTTAACAGCCAAGAACAAACACCCTCTTCGGGTTGAGCCAAACCAAACGCACCCTTGTGGTGCGGTGGCTGCCAAACGCACCCTCTCGGGGTGTTGTCAATTTTAAACGCACCTCTTTGGTGGTAGCGGGGACATGGTGGCGACGATGGTGATGTTGTTTAGATGGTGGTGGTGTAGCTGAGTCGCGACTGTGGCGGCTGGGGTGGGGAGGCAGCTGCGGTGGTGATGGATATAGGCGCGTGGTGGCGAGTGAGTGTGGGGATCAAATAGATCGGGTGATGGGGAGTATTTTTTGATTCGGCCAGAAAAGTTTTTCGATGGCCGGAGGTGGTGGCCGGCGGCGGACCGGTGGGCTGGGGGAGAGAGATAAAGGTGTGTGTGTTTATATGTTATGAAAATGAAAAAAAAAGTTTACAAAACTTTTATATATATATATATATAAAAGTTTAAATTGAAATAGAAAGTGTATAATAGTTTAGGGTAGATTGTGTAAATATTTCACAGGGACAAGAAGTGTAACTTTTGTAATATAATGGTTCGGGTCTCGTTTGGACCACTTAACGGATGATTTGAGTCACGAAACTTGCGCCATTGTTTTCCAAATCATTTTTCTAATAAAAATAAGTATTTACTTGATAGTGTTTCATAAATATTTTTATAACATTTATAAAAATATTTTTTATTTATTTAATGACCCGGTTATGCCTTGTCCGAAAATAAAATAAAATAAATTTTTAACCCGAATATTTGCGTTTTTAAATAAACGCTTTTGAACAAAAAATGAAGTAATTTATTAAATATTTTTATTTAATAAAAAGTGATAACTAAATATAATTTAATTATTTTTGTGTCGGTATTCGTCGTTCTCGTTTTTAAATCAAATAAGTTTGAAAACATAAATTTGTAAGTGAGAGATGTGTAATAATAAATATGATTTATTATTTAAATGAGTTTTTTTTAAAAATTTACCGGTTACGTGATTATCGTTTTTAGTTGACAATAAATGGTCAAAAGGGTCAAAGTCAAGTCAGACCCAAAAAGTCAAAGGGTAAAATAGTCATTTAAAGGTCTGAAAATTATCGGTTGCTACAGGTTATCCAGGTTGCAGTGATTGATCCCAACTATTCCTAAAACATATCTAATAACCTATAAAGATTATTAACCCTCTATGAAAGAGTTCTTGTGCTTTTTAAGTATATTAAGTGATAAGTGCGGTAACCAATTAGTTCCTACACTAGGTAAGGAGTTAGTGATCCTCCCTAGTACCCATTGGATCCTATATTGACTAGATAATCTAATAATGGGGCAAGCTAGGTCCAAACCACCCGTACTACCAAAACCCAAGGTTAAACGATAGTCAAGGAATATCTAACGAAACCATAATTTAACAGGAAACAAACATCATAACACCAGTAATTACATAACTAGGCCAGCACTTTAAGTGCTTAGCCGCTCATGGTAACGGAAACACAACAAGAAATATAAGTAATCATAGATTTAAAGCTCATAATTCTTACAGGATTCGTTTCTGAACGATTAAATACAAAAAGTAAGTAAAGTGTGATCTCTCTTGGACTCCAGGTGAAATTCTTCGAAGGTTGGAAGCCTTTGTCGCCTCTCCAATTGGTTGTAGAGGAAGTGATGTCGGAATAGCTTGAATGAGGCATCTATATATAGGTATCGAACCTGTTACGGCGTTACTAATAAAGGTGTTACACCGTAACCATCTTACACGGCATTCTATATTTAAGCAGTTGTTACGGCGTAACCAGATATGGTGTTACGCCATAACCTTCAAATAACTTCTATATGTACGTGATCTTAATTCCATATTTGCGGATCTTCATGGTTACGGCGTAACCATAAGGGGTGTTACGCCGTAACCCTATCTTGGGTAAGATTTCCTTTCAAATTCATGTTTACAGTGTAACCAGATATGTTGTTACGCCGTAACCTTATCCTTGATCTTTGTACTTGCTTAATTTATGTTACGGTGCAACCTTTTTTGGTGTTACGCCGTAACATTCTTCAGAAAATATCTCATTTTCGAGTGTTAGTGAAACATTTACAGGTAATATAGGAGGTATTTTGCCACCAAAAAGTATTAAATATTTGATGTTATCAAATATCCCCCCACTTGACTTCTGCTTGCCCTCGAGTAGAACCTGTTAGAACATTTCAAAAAAAGATTTCTCGAGAATAACTTCAAAAAATGAATTTATAAAACTCTTATGCTAGAAAACATCAAAGTCGAACACCTGACAAAAAGGGGATAAAAAGTCACTCAGCTCTTCACTAGTCTAAGTGTTTCATTTTCGGGGTGATCGCTCAATTGCACAGTCATAGCATGTATTCTATCATAAGCTTAGAAAGTACACAAATCTGTGCCAGTTAGAATTTGGGTCTAAATAATTCTCGAAAGCAAAAAAGGTAATATGGTTTTAAAGGATGATAAAGGGGTTATGATCGACATGGGATACACATTTAATGGTTGTTAACATAAAACAAATAGTCTAAAGTAATCTAAGGTTGTCATAACTAGCCATTGTCCATCCATGGGTCCAAAAGTCTAAGTCTGAAAATCTGATCTTCAATAATGGGCTACTAGCTTCATTCTTCATGAGTATTGGGATGTCTTGGTGTAATAATAGGCTACTAGCTCCACAATTACTGAGATGTCTTGGTGCAATAATGGGCTACTAGCTCCATTTTTTATTTTGCATCATCTTTACATTTTTAGCACATGGGTGGGTTTTTAGTTTCACCCGCTTTTCTTTATTTTCTTCATGATAAATATGCAAATGTTACAGGAGTTTATATCTTTAATTATTTCCCCTGCAACATCCGATATTATACGCACATCTCCCCACTTGAGATAAACAATGTCGAAAGTGGTGATACATGAGGGGTCTTTATAGATCATAACTGATTGGTCTTCTACGAATGCATATAATTCTCGTTACCATCCCCCCCCCCCTGAACCATGGACTTAAGTAGCCAGGGATTTCAACACAAAGAAAATAAAGACTACAGGGTAGGCTAAGGTGAAATGGTGTAATGAAACATACATAGTAGGGTTAAACATAGATTGGTTCAACAAGGGTGATCTAGGGGTATCTTGCACTAATAATGAGTATAACACAAGGGTTTATCATGGGAGGTCGACAAGTCAGTGTAACAAGTCGATAAACACACACATATAGGCTATTTGGGTGATTTCCTAAGTGTTACCTTCTCGAACTATCTACTCCTGCTAATCAATTAGGTCTCGAAATGATGTACATGCCAAGTTCTAAAGTTTACAATACTACTGACACACTCAATATTTTGGTGGATTTTTGAGTAATATGATGGAAACGGAATATTAGGCATAAATCTCACCAAGTATAATAAAGGGTAATGTGCATTCAGCAAAGATTAATTCTAGTTATTTAAGAAAAATTTGTCAAAAATTTTAAAATTGGCATAATTTTCAAAGAAAACAAGAAAATCAAAGGCAAAACATACGTCAAGTATTAATTCTACTCCCATCCCCTCACTTGATTTGTACAATGTCCCTATTGTACATTAAGGAAATGAAATAAAAAGGAAAGAATAGAATTAAGACAAGAAACTCCCTGAGCATTGCTTTGAAATTTAAAATTTGGCGGGAATCTTTATATTATTTCTGTTTTCCGGCAAGCTCTTTATCCCCTGTGATCACAAAACAAGCAAAAACATAGAATCATTCTACAAGAATTATGAAGTGTACAAGAAATACAAACCTAACTCACTTTCGTAGGAATCACGATTGCATTTAGCATATGCAACAAGCCTTTTAAACAACTTAGTGGCCCAAGTGGACGAGTTTAGTCTCATGAGGGCTTCCAGAGAACATACCCACAAAGTCCATTTACGTATACAAGGTTTAGACATGTTTAAAACTTAAATTTTTAAGAATTTAGGAGGAGGTTACGGCGTAACCTTAGCAGTTACGTCATAATCAAGTGGTAAAATTTTTAAGTTTTTAAGGTGTTACGGCGTAACCATGAAATGGTTTACGTCATAACTAAAGTGATTACGGCGTAAACTAAAGTCGTTATGCCGTAACTGCTGTAGATTCAGCAAGGTTACCACATGATTATGATTCGAGCCGGTCTTGATAATTGCCTCCTAGCTTTTGGATTCTGCAAAACAAAGTAAGAAACATGCAAACCAACTAATATAAAAAGGAAATTTCATTAAATAAAGGATGGGCTGTCTCCCGACAAGCACTTTTGTTAATTAATGAGTCTTTAAGTTAGACTCGTGCTCATTCTACGTTTTGTTGTTTTCTACTTCCTTTTGGATCATTTCCTTAAATTTAAATCCGTTCTTCCTTCCAAGAGGTAAAATATTATCCAAGTGTTTGGTAACATAGATGAAACTTTGTCCACCTTCAAATAAGTATTTCTTAACCTCAAAAGTTTCTACTTGTACTTCTGGTGGATGATAGTCTTTGTCCTCTATTCCTATTTCCTCACACTCTTTATTTTCGAACTCATAATTATGCCACTCATAATTTTTATTATGCACTTGGTTACAATATTCCCATATGTTATCTAGAATGTGCCCCTTCTTCCCTATTCTAAGTTCGTACTCATCAGCTAGCTTATTGTAGGATCCCGATTAACACTTCCACTTCATATAACAACCACGAATCGAGCTAGAAAATAGAGAGAGTTGATTTCTAGAGAGAGAAACTAGTGAGAGAGTTGAGAGAGAATATAGAAAAGTGAAATATTATAAATGAAATCAACCAACTTTTCCTAGGAGGAAAAGTTACTTATATACCCCAACACATTAAGTGACGTTCGAGATATTTGACTAAGACCCGGGCTCGGGTTTTGCTTAGGATTAAACCCAAAACATATACAATATTAGATTAACTATCGAGTCTGATTCTCGATACTTTCCTATTACAACGTTAACTAATTGATTGACCGAGACTTAAATATATAATGAACGAACTTTATGTTCGACTCAATATTTTGAGGCTAACACTTATCGATTTCTAAATTGAATTACTACTTGTAATCATTAAAGCTCCTATGAGTTGGATTATTTACAAAAGCCAAGTTATCTTGGAAACAATCAATTAACCATAATTTTAATAGTGCTTTCTTTACAGGTTCACTAATGTCAGTATGCCTGACCTTAATCAATGTCCATTCCCTAAAGGTATAATCTCTAGGTCTTGGTTTGTTTGATTCTTAAGAAGAGGCTTCGGATGAGGGACTAATTTCACACCATTCAGCGTATCGATTATCCCAAACTAAGGCATTGGTTTGGCTTTTTCCGTATTTTGCTAAAAGGAAATCAGGAAAGGATAGTCCTTTTCATTTTATATTTCTTCTCTCATTATCGTAGTTGCAGTACCAAACCTTAAATTCCCAGTTTTAGATACCTCACAGATTTCTACCCCGCCATCGCACATTTTTTTGTCGGGGTCACAGGATGGCTACAATTTGGTTTGTTCCTGGATATTTTGTTTATAGGGTTACAAAAGTGTGCTCTAGGAACATTTTTATCTAAATTAATTTTCCGTTTCTTAGGCTCCCGATCATCTAAGTTAGGGGACCTATTGTCCCAGTTACCTGACTCTTCGTAATCGATTTGATTATTACTCTAGGCAGGGGATTAGGATCTAATCGTGAAATTTTTTTCACTAGGATTTGTATAATTATGATCTTTTCTCATTGTATCAAATCTTATTCTATCATCATTAACTACCAAAGATATTTTTCCAGCGAAGACATCTATTTCCGTATGAATGGTAGCCAAAAAGGGTCTCCCTAGAAATATAGTCTCAAAAGGGGTGTTGTTAATGATTACGAAATCAGAAGGGAACAAGAATTTATCAATCTTAACTAGAACGTTTTCAACTATCCCTAAGGGTGCATTTTAAGACATATCTGCCATTTCACAGAGCATATTTGTTTTCTTACGACTGGTAAGATGCAAGTGTTCAAATATACTCCTAGGCATTACATTAATACTAGCACCTAAGTCCGCCATGGCGTAAAAATTAAATTTACCTATCGTGCAGGGGAGTGTGAAGCTTCCTGGATTTAACGCTTTAGGTGGCAGTTGGTGTTGTAAAACTTCAGGAGTATCACTCTCAGGTCCCGATATGAAGGACACTCCATGCAGTTTGTTGAGCCCAGATGTTTCCTGATCAGCAGTAACTGTTTTAATTTGTTTTGAGGATGAGTTAAGGGTTTTATTAGAATGAATTTCCTTAGTCAATTTTTCGATCTGGGTTTCTAAATTTTTGAGCGAGGCGCTTTGGTTCCTAGTATTAATCTCAGCATTTTCTTGAAGCTTCTTAATCCACCCTCCATTTTAGTACTTCTTCGTGCAGATTCCTCTTGATGCTTAGCTAATAGTTCTTCTAAGCTTTGCCTTTTTTTGGCCATATGTTAGACGGTTCTCAGTCTTAGTGTAGTATCCAGGTGGTCCTACACGAAACTTTCCTCTATTGTTCCCATTAAAAGGCGTTGTTCGTCCAAATTATCTATATCTGACCTTCGACTTGTTTGACTTCCTCGTTGAGGGGACAATCCTTGTCGATGTGAGGTCCTTCGCAAATTTGGCATCCAGCCTGGATTGTATGAACACTTTCCTTTAGCTTCTTCATGTCTCATCCCAGGTTGTCCAACTTATTTACCAAAGCAGCTAGTCCATCATTGCTACTACTGCTTCTAATACTCCTGCTTGTTGTTCCGTCGGGCCATTTTTGAGAATGATCAGCCATGGTCTGAATCGCTGTAAGAGCTTGGGCCGGTCTCATCCTTGGGATTGGTCACTGTGAATCAAGCAATTGACGGTTCATAGTGCTCAAACCTTTATAGAAAATGTTTACCTTTTGATGATTATTGATGTCATGAGTAGGGCACTTGTATAGCATGTCATTATACCGCTCCCAGGCTTGATATAATGATTCGTCTCCTTCTTGCTTGAAGTTGTGAATATCTTTAAGCTGCTTTGTGGTATTGGAAGGTGGGCAATACCTTTGGATAAAGGACTTTTTGAGGAGACCCCAGGTATTGATAGTTCTTGGGGCGAGTCTGTCCACCCACCTCTTTGTGGACCCGATAAGAGTAAAGGGAAAAACTCGGAGCATGACTGCGTCTTTAGAGACTCCAGGAATATGAAATAAGCCAACGATGCTAAGGACCCGATCAATGTGATCGTGAGCATCCTCGTCTTTGTTCCCAGAGAAAGTGTCTTCCCTTAATTCGCGCATGAATTAACTCTTGATTTTGAAATTTACATTGCCTCTGATTTCGGGTTTAACCACTCCCGGTACCTGGTTTTCTCGTGACAATGCTAAGTATTGTTCCATGGTGAGAGTATCGACGTCTACTCTAGCCATGATTCCTGCAAATATAGAGTTTAGAAGAAGAGAAGTTATGAAATATTCAAATTAATTCTAATTTTTAGCTCCTCGGCAACGGCACCAAAAACTTAATGTGTATTTTATTTTAAAATATATTTTTACCAAGATTTAAATTTATAAAATTCGGTCTACCTGACAACGCACTAATGGGCAGAGAACCCGATCGTAGGTAGTATAGAATGGTAAATCCGAGGTCGTCCCAAGAGCTAAGTTGTAATTAGTTTTAATTTGAAATGTCACGTTTAGAAAATGGTTTTTGATTTGAATTGAAAAGAATTAAAAATAACAATAAAATAAATAACTAGAAATTAAAAGAGTTGGAGATATCAAGAGAGAAAATGTGCTAACCTAGTTACTTCTTTACTATTGTTATGAAAATGCATTCATGTGCAATGTTAAACTATGGTTTTGATTTCTTCCTTTTTACCATATATAAATATAAATAAATATATAAATATATAACAAATAGGATAATATCAATGATAGTAGTATAGTATTATCGGAAGTATCGGTTTCTCACTTCGTTATCCACAAAGTTTAAAACCGGACCCGGGTAGTTCTTCCTGACGAGGCGTGAATGGAAAATCGAGTCGAGGTTTGGAAATGCTTGAATAATAAACAAATTGGGAATGGATTCTATTTCTACAATTAAAAACGCAAAAACAAGTAAAAGAAACCTTAAAACGAAAGCAATCTAAATTAAAACCTAAAACGGGAACGTAAAAACGCGACTTAAAAATCTAATTTATCAAATTTTAATCCTAAACTGAATTTTTAACTTTTAATTAATCCTAAGTGACTAAAAAGTTAGAATAAAGAAAACTAGATCACAAACGAAGGCATTTAAAGTTAAAACGTGAAGCAAACGAGAACGGGATTCGATCCCGTTCTTTAAAAATCAAATTTCTAAAAAATTAACTCTACGAAAGCGAATTTATTTTTCCTAGGTCCTAAACGATAAAAGAAAATTTTCTAAAAAAGAATTATATTTTTTTGATTTTTTAATAATTTTTTATGAATTAAAAACGGATTTAACTAAAATTAAATATAAAAAATACTAAACTTATTTAGAAAAATTCAAGGAAATTACTTTGAACTATGAAGATTATAATAAAAATAAGACTTTACAACAACTGCTTATAAATAAGCAGTTATTAAGCAAACGAGTGTAATAAGCAAAACAAAGAAAACTTGTATAAAACTAAACTGGCCTAAGGGTCTAACAGAAAAGACCCAAGGGCGCAGTTGGTTTTTGTGTGTTGAGTGTGGGACGACTATGTGTGAAAGGGTAGGTCATGGGTTCGAATCCCATGGCCACCCTTTTTATAAAAACATTTTTTTAAACTTTTTTTTACACAAACTAATAAAACACATGAAAATAAACCTTTTTGCTAACTACAACTTTTTGAGAAAACTTATAAATAAGCTGGAAAAGCTTAATGAAAAATAGACAGAATGCTTATAAAGACTTAAGGCATAAAAGGGCTTATACTCCTAGGCTATTTATAACTAATGAGCAAAAAGTAAAAGGAATT
>BQNB010040079.1:0-47646 GCA_026074375.1 Tanacetum coccineum
TTCTTACAAACCACAAGCTTCCGTAAGTCAAGATCATGAAAAAAAGTTTTATAGGGGCGGCTTATATAATTTATTATCACATAAAAGTATAAGCAAACACATATTAGTCGTGCGCAAACCGGTTAACCAGATCGGTTCGGTTTGGGTCAAACAGGAACCAGTTTCGGTCAACAAGGGCTCAAACCCGGTTTGAGATAAACCCAAACCGGTTTGGAACCGGTTTCTTACCGGGTTGAGGTGAAACCGGTTTGCCGGTTTGGAACCGGTTCGGTTCCGGTTAACCTGTAAAACCGGTTTGGTCGGGTTTTTTTTTTTGGTGATATACTATAAACTGAATAACCTTCAACTTTTATTTAATACAACCATAATATTACATAAACGAAATACAACATAAAGGAAATAAAACATAAAGGAAATACAACACAACATAAAGTAAATACAACATTTAAAATACAACACAATACTAGTAGTAACCATGTGACATAGACCCATCATGTCCATCTCCGGTTTGGTCATCTTCGGCTCCGCTGCTCATCATATAATCATGCCGTGGTTCTCCTGAAGAGACGTCGCTATTAGCATCTAACGCAATTTCTTGATCGGTAAGTTGAGTGGCTTCATTTTGTTGCACCTCGCCATTAAAGACACCTTCTGTGAGTCCCTAAATGAATAGATCTTTGTAGCCTATGAAGGATGATAGCCAAGATGTATAAATACAACTGACTAGATAGAAACACATCTCTAAAGAACGCCGGAGTTAGTCTTGTTTTCGGATTATCAACAACCTACCACTTGTTGAAAATGCGGATTCAGAAGCTACCGAAGAAGCTTGGACACTTAATATATCCATGGCCCCTCATATATTTTACTGTGTATATCTTGTAACAAATTTGTTGGATATTCTTTAACACAACAAGAATCGATCTGAAAAAACGCACATCTAAACTCCCCTGAAGAGCCACTTAGTGAAAGATGATATATAGGCTATGGACGGTAGAAAAGGCGGTGTCAAGTTTTTAACATTACTTGTATATACAACGTTTGCTTAACACTCGGTATAATAAGAAATGGGCTGATCAAAGCGGTCAAAACTAAACGCTATTAGCATACTTCAAAACTGATCAGGCGGATCAAGCCAGAAGTGCAGACAAGGCTTATTTTTGGTTTTGTTACATTAATGCATTATATCTGAAAAAGAGTTTTGACAAGATTTTGCAATTGAATACATCTCAGATGACTTCAAAAACAAATATATATTTATTTATTTTAGGTGTAGTCGGTTATCACGCTAGTCTCACACACTAGAGGTCCCCGGTTCGAATCAGGGCTCAGACATATTACTCTTTTTAGATATGTCGCTCTGGTGTTTTTTGTTTTTTGTTTTTTTTTTTTGTTTGGTTGTTTAACCGTGAGCTGTGTTAATTAGTGTCCTCACGATTTAAGGATGGCAACGAGGAGGTTTGTGGACGGGCACCCCCCCCCAGGCCATTCTACACTCATTATGAGATGATATGTTTTCTATCATGACAAAAACGTAGAGGTCAAGTGCATAAAATGGGTCTCTAAATAATGGTTTATTTTAGACTAAAACCAACGGTAATAGGCCTGCAGTAAAAAAAGATCTGAGAGCAGTTACTAGTTTTACCAACCAACACAATGGTTGGTATCTAACCAAAAATAACTTTTTTTATAACCGAAAATAACTTACTTTTGATGGTTGCTTATTAGGGGTGTTCAAAAAAACCGAGAAACCGACGAACCGAGCCGAACCGCTTAATCCGAAACCGAAAAAACCCGAAACCAAAAAAACCGAAACCGAAAAAACCCGCTTATCACGGTTCGGTTTCGGTTTTTACTTTTAGATATCCGTGGTTAACCGAACCGAACCGTGCATATTATACATGATTGTTTTCTAACTAATATTCATACAATTGTACAAGTATTAACTATATTATCGCACTAATGTTATTCCATAACGACTTTTTAGCTCCTAATGTAAATATTGTGAAAAATATTTGTGTGAAAATTCATGAATGGGATCGTAATTTATAAAGGACGAATAAGTATTATTTTGTTAATATGTTATGTACGAATATTTAAATGCAATTATTGTAACGAAATAAATTTATATGAGTTTTATCTACTCAATGTCATTTGATTTTACTAGAATGACATTTAATGCTTTAGACCATGTTATTTTTTATACGGTTAAACTAGATTAAACGTAAAAAAATGGTTAACCGTGAACCGAACCGCGGGTAACCGCTCACTTCGGGTACCCGCATGTCCGGTTACCCGCCTAATACGGTTCAATTTCGGATAGTAAAATTAATTACCCGCCCCGCGACGGATAGTTGAAATCTTTTAACTAACCGAACCGAACCGCCCCGCGAACACCCCTATTGCTTATAACCTATTTTTGTGTCATTTTTATAAGATAGAACATCATATAATACTCTAAGGTTTTTGATTGATTTCTCGTGCCTTAAAATTCAATTGTCAATGTGTCTTATCCGATTAAGGATTTCGTGAACCCGAGACATAGGTCGAAATATTTTAATCTGAAAGTGATTACACGATTCAGATTGTCTAAATTATAAACCATTCACATCAAATATATATTTTTTAATACGAAAATACTATATAATATAGGTATATTTCTATATGTGTATATATTATTCGGGTCGGACAGGATGTTATTCTCCGCTCCCCGCCCCAAACCCGATTAAAATCCCCGTTTAAACCTCAAACCCGCCCCGTAACTCGATAAGCATGCCCCACCCCGCCCCGATTAGTTCGGGTTTCGGATTCTTCATCAAGTTCGGTTTTTTTCCCATAAAACATCTTTGGGGATGTAAACATAAACCAAACTATCTGTTAGAATCTGATCTTACAACTTTAACCTACCCTTACTATATGCTCAGAACAACATATTCCCACAATACTATGCTATGAGAATAGTATCTATGAGACACAAGATTCTACTATTAAGTGTAAAAATCTGATATCAAAACAATTTTGTGTACATTGGTACCAGTTAATACAACACCTTTGATAAGTTGGACACGTTTAACCACCGCACTACTTATGAATGCTGTAAGGGAAAAAACCATCCTGCTATGAAAACCATGCCTATTTCTAACACACAAGAAAATGTGGCCAATTAATTAGCTATTTGATATGCGCTCAAAGGAATTGTTTATGAAGGTTCATTCTCTGTGTGATCTGACACGCTTCGGTTTATCCATTCTTCTGTTAGTCGCGGGATGCCGATTCTCCACTACGGCTAGACCTTCTATCAGATTCTTGATTTTCTCTTCCATACGATTCTTCACGACTGCTCCTTCTGTCAGATTCTTTATAGTCTCTTCGATATGATTCTGATTCATGCTTGGACCTTTTCTCCTCCCTCCGATCATCATCTTCCTGATGAGTCTTCCCAGAATCATACCTAGGTGGTTTCCCCCAATACCCACGTGAATCCTCATCTCCCTTGTCCAGTTTTGATCTTCTGTCACTTGAATGCATTTCTGTTCGTTTGCGGTCACTGTCTTTTTCGATCTTGGAACTTCTTGAATCTGTCATGCATCCTCGTGTCTGGCACTCGATTTGATGGGGCTGGTCCTCTTGTGGGACCTCCAATTCTGTAATTTCGTTTTTCATTTTTAGCATCTTGAGCGCCCCAACCTGTGTTTGCAGCTCTCTGTGTTGAAGGAAAAATAGATGGTTAACAAAGTGATGCTAGAATAGACTGACTGGCAGGAGATATAGCCAACAGTACTGTACTTTGTATATCATACCAATATCCAGTAACAAGATTAGCTAAATAAATTATAACTGAGGTAACAATATAAAGGTATGATATAGGCACAGGCCAACCAAGTAGCAAAAATGCTATAGTAGGGTCACCCATTTATCAAAACACCATTTCAGCCTGAATTAGCTGATTACATGAGCTTTTACAGTAGCATTTTTGCCTTACTGTAGCATTTTGCTGAATAAATTTCAAATATAGCCAACAGTACTGTACTTTGTATATCACAGCATTCGTTGGGCCTTATTATTTAAAGTCGTAAGTTACTGGTTGTGGAGGACTGGAGGCAATAGCCAAACATGTTGTGGTATAAATCAATACAGCAGAGGTTTGCGTAATTAGATGTGTTACTACATTAGCATAGGCGTGTTGGACAATACATGGTTCATGAAAGGCTGCGTCTTGCATAGCTGGGTGGCTGGTCATCTAGTAATTATTTGGAACATTATAAATTGATAATAATTTTCTTGTGGGGAGAGAAAATGCTTTAGATTTATGATTTTGTACTACTACTATTCTGAGTAAGTACAAAAAAACTAATGGGCCACATCAAGCACCCTGTAGCCCTTCCCAACTCCACCATTGTATTTGTGTGTTCGGTTTAATATGGCCCGCTCAGGATTCATATTTCTAATACACATTTTTAAAGGCGTTTTGTATCTCTATACATACAACTCCTGTGCAATTAAAAACCTATTCCTTGGAGCAATCAGTATCACAACGTTAGTTTCCACACTTTGGCGTTGATCCCATTGCTTATCCAGAAATGGTCTTGGTCGGCATTATGGCTCAACGTTGTTCCATCAACGCTGTGAATTTAACTGTATGTGTGTATTATAATGAGTCCCAGATTCTTGTAATTATGCAAACCTCTGTTTGCCTTTTTGTGATAACAGTGTGTATTGATCCTAGTACATATATTAACTAATTAATGTTTCTTTACAGCAAGTTTGTTTCTGCCGTTAAGAGGCTGCGTGTAATCAAGAGTTCTGAAATTTCTAGCATATGCATTGAGTTAACCTTTCTAATTTACACCCTTTGATCTTAAACAAGCCGAGCCGAGCTCGAGCCTGCCAGAGCTCGAGCTCGGCTCGTGGTATGATATATAAAGCTCGAGCTCGGTTCGGGCTCGGCTCGTTTGTGATGTGCCTATACAAAATAAAGCTTAGCTTCTTGGGCTTACTTGTTCGAGCTCGTTTATCTAGAGCTCGTTTATTTGTTTTGAGCTCGTTAGTTATTTTGGATACTATGACTAAAGCTCGTTTAGGCTTTCCAGCATTAGATAAGTAATAAGAATCTGGATTAGCTATATGGTTAAACAAGCAAAAGTTTTGTTCTGTTTTGTTCATGATATCAACTGGCTTGTTTGTATCAGTTGAAGAATCTAACATGTAAAATTGGCTTGTCCAAGATTTCTCCATTCATGTGTTTTTATAGTCCTACTATCAGTATCTATACTTATGTAGAACATGTTAGATTAAATGCCCTTAATAGCATGTGTGTCTCACCTTTTGAGAATATGTGTTGTTTTAAATTCTCAGAGTTTTTAAATGTGTTCAGTAAACAATCAAAAATGGGTCATGCAGTTTTTTATCGTTGTATTCATATGGAAATGTAACGGGCCGACACGACCCAACCCATTCGAAAAGTATGACCCATGACCCGTTCAACCCATAACTCGTTTGATCCATGACCCAAACAGACCCGACCCGACCCATTTGCCACCTCTAATTTCAGGCAACCCAAGTACCAGTTTGGTTTCACTTATGCCAATTCTGGCCAAAAGATTTGCTGGAATATTGTTAATTACCATAAATTCCCCTAGATCTAATCTTTACATTTAGCTTTACCAAAAAGTGGTTCCCCTTTTTGAATATTTGAGAGCATTTGCGTAATCTAAGTTTTTGGCCGGCATTAGCATTAACAAAACCAAACCTTAACTTATCTAATGCTATTTCGACATGTGGGCGGCCCTGGTTTAGCTTTTTCAACTCTTGAGTGATCTATGTGTATACAAGTTTTGTGTCAACAACAGCAAGTTAAAGAAAGATGACTAAAGCATACAGACTCTTTCTATACCTTTTTATCTAAAATAGTAGGCAAACATATTTACGTGGTTTGCAAACACTTTTTACTATTCTCATTAGACTCCACATACTCTCTTAATCATTAGTTTCGTATTGCTTGTACAAACTTTGCATGATATATGCGTTTTATGTCTTTATGCGCTTTTATACTTCTAGCCTTATATGCTTCTACCCTTATTTTCTTTATCATAGTTTGTATGTTCGTAGATCATATAATCTTCATATATTTGCATGGTCGTATGTTGGTTCTACGCATTTTATGTCTATACACGCTTTTATGTTTGCATGTCTATATTATTGCCGGAGGTCTTTCTGTCCTATACCCTCGGGTAGGGGTGCGACGGTCTATATCCTACCTCCCCCATACCCCGCTTCGACGGGATTGGGTATTGGTGTTGTTGTTGTGGTATACTACCATAATCAACAAAGTGTCTAGTGGATAGATATTCTAGAGAAGATTATTGAGTTGGGTACTTACTGATTTACCTGTGTTTAAAAGGACCACCTAAGATTTTACAGTAGGCAGTAACATAATAAATTTGGGCTTAACAATGTGTTAGAAGATTATCAGAGGCATTCTACAAATTCAAATATCGGCAAAAGAAACAATAATGGCTGTAAGAAGTTGGAGTGAGGTGACAACAATGACCTTAGTTCTAACCCAGAATAAGCCAACAACATTTTTGGAGCCATCATACCAGTTCCCATTCCAGTCAAGCCAGTGGTCAAAGAATCTGGACAACAACAAACTAATCTACACTATACCATGGTAATTACACATAACAGCAATTGTCTGACGTCGAGAGTCATGATAGTCAAGTACGCAACTCATGCCATTTAATGTGTTTCAATACAACAGAAAACCAGTTTTATAAGTGTTCTGGTCTTGCTTATCAAAACTGCTCATATGATTATGAGGTTGAGTAAGTGCTTATTCGAGATTAGATCTATATCACCTTTCTACCCCTCATGCATACCTAAACCCTTGTTTTAAAATGATTTCAACTGAAACTGTTTCATGTCTAATTGCATTTTTTTTAACATCATAAGAAAATCCAAACACTCTCTAAGGCTTGCATCAGCACTTCCAAATAATCACTTTGCCTTAACCTTATTGACTTATTCCAAACAGCTTATCCAACTATTTCTAACACATAAACACCTAATCCAAAAACCATCCCTAACACACAATACAAAATCACATTTAAACACCAATAATCCAAACATAAACAATAAACCATAAAATAATAAATGAAAAATAGAAAAGAAAACATACTGAGCAAAAACAGCAAGAAGATCTCCTTCAGTAAGATCAAAAGGAATCCCTCCAACATAAACATAAGCAGAATCTTTGTACTTGGCATGCCATGATGCATCTTCTGATATTCCTAATGATGCTTCTTTTGAGTTTATGTTTTGTATTCTTTTCACTAATGTTAATGGCAGAGGTGGCGAAACGGGCGGACGGGCGGGCACGGGCGCCTGGCAAAACGGGCAACGGGATAAAACGGGCACGGGCTAAAACAGGCACGGGCCAAAAAAGGCACGGGCTAAAACGGGCACGGGCCAAACGGGCACTTATGGGATAAATGAGTTTTTGGGCGAATCTTATTTATTTAATTCTTTTTACGTTTTCGCCGGTTTTTTTACGATTTCGCCCTTTTTTTACGATTTCGTCTATTTTTTTACGATTTCGTCAGTTTTTTTACGATTTCGTCTGTTTTTTACGATTTCGTCTGTTTTTTTTACGATTTCGTCCGTTTTGTTACGATTTCGTCCGTTTTCATACGATTTCGTCCGTTTTCATACGATTTCGTCCGTTTTTTTACGATTTCGTCCGTTTTTTTTACGATTTCGTCAGTTTTGTTACGATTTCGTCCGTTTTGTTACGATTTCGTCAGTTTTGTTACGATTTCGTCCGGGTTTTTTCGATTTCGTCCGTTTTTTTACGATTTCGTACGTTTTTTACGATTTCGTCAGTTTGTTATGTCTTTGTCCTTTTTTTACGATTTCGCCTGTTTTTTTACGATTTCGCCCCTTTTTTTACGATTTCGCCCGTTCTTTTACGGTTTCGTCCGTTTTTTTACGTTTTCGTCCGTCTTTTTATGATTTCACTCGTTTTTTTACGATTTCGTCAGTTTTGTTACGATTTCGTCCGTTTTTTTACGATTTCGTCCGTTTTTTTACGATTTCGTCCTTTTTTTTACGATTTCGTCAGTTTTGTTACGATTTCGTCCGTTTTGTTACGATTTCGTCAGTTTTGTTACGATTTCGTCTGGTTTTTTTCGATTTCGTTCGTTTTTTACGATTTCATACATTTTTAACGATTTCGTCAGTTTTGTTACGTTTTCGTCAGTTTTTTTACGGTTTCGTCTGTTTTTTACGATTTCGCTCTTTTTTTTACGATTTCGTCAGTTTTTACGATTTCGTCAGTTCTTTTACGTTTTCGTCAGTTTTTTTACGTTTTCGTCCGTTTTTTTACGATTTTACTCGTTTTTTAAGATTTCGTCAGTTTTGTTACGTTTTCGTCTGTTTTTTTACGTTTACTTCTGTTTTTTTACGTTTTCGTTTTTTTTTACGTCTTCGTCTGTTTTTTTAGGTGTTTGTTCGTTTTGTACGAATTCGCCAATTTTTTTACGATTTCGTCCGTTTTTCATGATTTCTTCTGTTTTTTTACTATTTCGCCTTTTTTATGATTTCATCATTTTTTTACGATTTCGCTTGTTTTTTTACGATTTTGTCGGTTTTTTACGTTAAGAAAACCAGACGAAATCGTTAAAACCAGACGAAATCAGTAAAACCATATGAAATCGTTAAAGCCATACGAAATCGTAAAAAACGACAAAAACGTAAAAAAACAGATGAAAACGTAAAAAACGAGCAAAAACGTAAAAAACAGACGAAATCATAAAAAAAACTGACGAAAGCATAAAAAAACTGACGAAAACGTTAAAAAACGGGCGAAATCGTAAAAAACGGATGAAAACGTAAAAAAAAAAAAACTACGAAAAGTTTAAAAAAATAACTGGGCAAATCGTTACATAAAAGACGAAATCGTAAAATAGCTGACGATTAAGGTAAAAAAAACTGACGAAAACTTAAAATATAAAACTGACGAAATCGTTAAAAATAAAAAAAAAAACTACGGAAATCGTTAACAAAATGAGAAATCGGAAAAAAAACTGACGAAATCTGTAAAAAATGACGGAAAATCGTAAAAAAAAACGAGGGCGGAAATTGTAAAAAAAACGGATGAAAAAGTAAAAAAACTGATGAAAACGTAAAAAACCTGCCGAAATCGGTAAAAAATACTGACGTAAAATCGTAAAAAAAACGGACGGAATCGTAAAAAACAGACGAAAACTTAAAAAAAACTGCCGGAAACGTAAAAAAACTGACGAAAGCGTAAAAAAAATAAGAAATCGTAAAAAAGCTGACGAAAACGTAAAAAAAACGGACGAAAACTTAAAAAAACTGAAGAACTCGTAAAAAAAGAGCGAAATTGTAAAAAAACGGATGAAAACGTAAAAAAACTGACGAAATCGTAAAAAACTGACGAAATCGTAAAAAACGGGTGGAATCGTAAAAAACGGACGAGAACGTAAAAATACTGCCGGAAAACGTAAAAAAAAATGTCGAATCGTAAAAAAAAGGCGGGAATCGTAAAAAAAACGGACGAAATCAGAAAAAAGCTGACGAAAAAGTAAAAAAACTGACGAAAACGTAAAAAAACTGACGAAATCGTAAAAAAAAGACGAAATCGTAAAAAAACGAACGAAATCGTAAAAAAGTTGACGAAAACGTAAAAAAACTGACGAAATCGTAAAAAAGCTGACGAAAACGTAAAAAAACTGACGAAAACTTAAAAAAACTGACGAAATCGTAAAAAAAACGAGCAAAAACGTAAAAAAACTGACGAAATCGTTAAAAAATGGACGAAAACGTAAAAATTGACGAAATCTTAAAAAAAACTAACGAAATCGTAAAAAAACTGACGAAATCATAAAAAACGGACGATAAAATCCATAAAAAAGCGGCGAAATCGTAAAAAAACTAGCTAAATCGTAAAAAAACGACGAAACTTAAAAAATTGACTCGAAAGAACATACAAAAGCATATAATATCAAAGATAATAATACCGTGTGAAAGCTGAAAAGTGTCGGGCAAAAAACAACTAGTGTTGTAAATAACAGAAGACCGTCGGGTAGCCCATTTAGTGTTTTTACATATGTGCCCTTAAGCGCGCCCATTTAGTGGTTTAATGTTGTCCCATTAGGGCCCTTTTTGGTGTTTTAAACCATATGCCCATAAGCGCCCATCATTAATAATTTGATGGGTTAAAAGTGCCCCATAACTTTTAAAAAGGTGCCAAAAAGAGCCCATGAATTACCAAATGGGCAAGATTTGCCACCTCTAGTTAATGGGTTCATTCTTATGATTCTCTAAATTTTATTTATGGGGTCGATTTCATAAACCCTAAAAAACAACACACAGATTGTTTGTTTAGGCTTTTTGCCTTCGAGGTCGTGATTTGGATTTATGTATTTGTTAATTCATAAAGGGTATTTATGAATTTGTTGGATATAGGTTTTGGATTAGTCGCCGTTTGGTATCTAGGAATCGCAACGAAGGAATTAATTCACTCATTAAAAAATTGTTTGTTTAATAACTATGGATTTCCAAAAAATAAAATGATACCAAAATATGGCACTATACTCACACCACCCAAGTTGGTATGGATTCATACTTTGATACATGGGTTCACCATTTCTATTCCACCCTATTATCAAATTCATACCGATAGTCATTCCATATCACAAACCAAACGCACCTAGGGCTGTCAAGAAAACTGTACTTTCGAACACCACGAAACCTATTTGGGTTGGGTTGTTAAGGTAAAATGAATTCGAGCTATTCGGGTGAATTTGAGTAACGCGAGTACTAAACAAGGTCAGGTATCTGGTTAAAAATATTTGGTTAGTTCAGGTTTTGGTCGTCCCGTTTGACCTAAATAAGAGGTTTTATATACTTTTTTTTATAAATTATCTAATTAAATCGACCCGAGCCAGACTAACCTGAGTTTAAATATAGCCTTGACCCGACCTACATTAATCCGAACACGATCAACTCAACCTGATTAACATCCCTAGTCAGTGCGGGTCTAAAATTTCAAATATGGTACGCATTGTCCTAAGGTATACGTGGAAAAATCCGAGTTTTTCTGGGGAGTGTAGTGTTTTAAAAAAAAGTAAGTAGACTTAAAAATATTTAACATAATATTTAAGAGGGAGATTATTTTAGATACAATTTCTTCCTTACATATCAGGAGATTAATCCTCGCTATCCATCTAAAGAAAAATCAATATCTGATATTAAAAGCATTTTAAATTAAAAATTCAATTACACGTATCATTTATAATTTAAATATCTCATAAACCATTAATTGTTAGACAAAACAAATTATACCCTCACGACCAGCATTTAATTGTCTTTTTATAGATGGCATTTTGATATACTTTCGACAATTTTTTTCTTCGTTTTTCACCTTTATTTACGTTTCTTCGTCTTTTTTTTTCTTTTTTCTTCGTTGTTGAAACTTGAATGATAAATCACATGTGATTAAACACTAATTTGAATATTTTAATAAAATCACATGTGATTTTTTCACGAATTCGAATTACATATCATATGTGATTTAAGACTAATATCGAAGTCCGAACACTAAACATCCACATTAAAATTGACATAAGTATTTGCCTATAAATCAAAAACTTTTTCCGTTTTTTGCATTGGAAAACATACATTCTTACACATTACACTAACGAGGGTGACGGGTAATGGGTTAGAGGAATCAACTAGGGAGTAGTGCATGATTAAGTGGGCACATTTGTTTACCTATAAGAGTTCCCTCCAATTTTACTTTTCTTGCATAATTAGATTAGAATTAGAGTAGTGGTAGTTTAGTTTAAAAACTCCTCCTTCAAAACCCGATATTTTACTTGCTTTCTAAAAAACATAAAAACACAAAATACTCTCCCATCAACCTTTAGATCTTAGTGACATACAATTCGAACCTACCTCACTATTCCCTTAGAGAACGATCAATCCCCCGAGTCTTGCCTATACTACATTGCAACGATTAGGTACTCTGCCTAGGAGGATGTAAAACTTTTGTGGTTTGGAACACTCAGCATCAGCGAGTTACCCGCTTGACGTTCTTACTTAATGGGGGCACCTGGTCTCACTGGGATCTTTTATCGAAAATCGACGCATTTTAAATATACTACTCTATCCTATTAACTCGTATCGTTCGACAATGATCCTGTTTAATGTTGTTATTTAATAGATAGGGGTTCCTGTTAGGTCCGTTGTTCCTATTAAGTGACTGCTACAACCGCGAACCCCGATTGACGTTATTACTTAATGGGAACATCTTGCCAAACGGGAAACCTTTCGGTCCAAGTTTCCTGTCGGATTTGCCACGCTTGCCTAAAATACATTAAAAATATTTTCTCGATGCGTTAAATTAACTTATAACATAATTAGTCGGTTTACATCCTTCAATATAAGAACTAATAACAAAAGCATGTATATTATCGATGCAATTATCCACTTCATAGATATTATGATAGGAACTCCAAACATTAATTGCCTATAGGTACTATACATATTTTTGTTATTAGTTCTTCTGTTGAAGGATGTAAACCAACTACTTCCGCTACTAATTATGGTTACGTACCGAGAATATATACTATGTCAGATCATATCCAATTTGATAAAAGACCCAGATCGTTGATAAACTACGTTATAGCAAAAAAGGACATGAAATTAAAGAGAATGTCGTGACAAGTAATTTGGTGCAAATTAATTCTCGCCACATTCTCTTTTATTTCATTGCATTCTTTGGTAACATCCATCTAATCACTGACCAGGGCCTTTTGTTGGACTAGAACTGAAATGTCATAAAAAAAAAGGAAGGGCGCAGGAGAAAATAAGGACCTTAGCGTCCTGCACAATGCGATCTCCTTTGAATATGCGACTACCAAATAAATGCACCAACTGTAAATAAAGGCCTGTCACCAATCTTGCGGAATCAATGTATTGTAAATAAACACGAATGAGATCTGCAACAACAGTTAATAATACTTTACTACATAACTGTTAAAAAGTTCAAAAACAGAGAGGTAAAAAGTTTTACTTTATTATGCCTTCATCCTCATTTGCAAAAACTTTCTTGAACAAACTGGCAATAATTTCTCATAACCCATTAAAAGAGTGCCCATAGGTTCGCTGTGTCTTTCACACTATAATTTATGAGCCTTTAAACTATTTGGGTAAAGGCATGGAGGTGTAAGAAAGCTGGGAGTTAGTTCATTAGTAATAAGTGTTAGGTTATTATTTGGCTTGTATATAAAAGGTTTACTTCTAAAAGAGTGCCCATAACACTAGTCAGATCCTACATACGTTAATGGGATGTTTACCATGAGCATCCCTTAAAAATGTATTATTTTTAAAGGTTACAACGAAACATAAGATATATCATGAAATCCGGATCAAACGCAAAAAGTTATAACTGTTAGGAAATGCTCATATCATAATAAATAATTATACGGCTAGAAATACGTTAGCCTATAGGGTCATATACGTATTTATCGAGGTATCATATTTTATAATGTGTTTAATATGATTATAATAATTATGTTATTTTTCTTAGTTAAATATTTTATCATCGACTAACGGTCATTAATTAACCTGTTGGACCAATTAATTAACTAACATGATGCTATTTAGTAAGTGGTAGACTTATTAAATGGACAAGACCAACAACTAATATGGGAAGCCCAAATTAGTTGTATAGGCTGACCAAGGAGGAGGAAAAAGAAGGAAGAAAAAGCTTTGGTGGTTAAGTACAACTTACCAAAAGTTATATTGAGATTATGATTCATTCTAATCTCATAACATGGAAAAAAATCAAGAAAAATATCCCTCTCAATCCCCTCTCCAAAAACCGATCAAATATAACCCTAGGGCTAGGTTTTAATTTTTTTAATCAAAAGCAAGACACGTTTTGTTCATTGCAAGATCTTGGGAATTAAGACTAGCATTCGATTGATACACAAGGACGGCTTATCTGGATATCTTTAAAGTTTACCTACTTTGGTGATTATTGGGTTTCGTGGGTTTCAAAAGGGAATCCGTTAGATTCGTTTAAGCTCCATTTAATCAACTGATCACGCGACAAGAGCTAATAATAAACGTTATCAATTCACTTAATTATAAGCATCATACGGATCCATTATTGGTAACCTATCCGTTGTGTTTATAAAAAAAATTATATGTTTTAATTGTAAAAACACTAAAAGTGGTATCGAGAGCCATCATATAATTTCTATGATTATTGTGTATACGTAAAAAGTGGCCAAAATGCGTGTTTTTCATGTTTTTGAAAGACTTGATATTAAATAGCCCTTAGGGCATTAATTTTTTAAAATATTTAACCCATGTTGGTCTTTAAAATACGCTTTTAATGAATCTTAAGATTGAGGTTACATGTACAAGTCAGGGGGAGGAGGTTAATTAGTGTACTTAATTATTCGTATAATTGGTTGGTCTTTAATTTTTTTGTTATTTTATCTGTGATCCATAGAAAAAAAGCCAATACCTTTTCAATTACATTGTTTTATTGTATGACTATGTGGGATGGGCAAAACCGATAAATACCTAGCCCTTATATACGTTAATTTGAAGTGTGTTTTGATTTGGAGTTTTTGCCTTTGTTTTGGCATTTATGTACCTTTAAATTTCATGTAGCCACTGTTTGGGCATCTTTATGTAGTTTAGTAGTTATATATTTGATATATTAGCTTCCTAAATTGTAACTGAGGCTCGAGTTGGAACAACAATGAAGTTAAAGGTGAAAGTGCAAAAACAGACCTACTCGAACATGGTGTAGTAAAATATTAATTCCCGGAGCTCTGTTACATTTTAGACTTTGAAGTTGTTTTTGCAGGTTCACGACTCAAAGGGTTACAACTTTTTTTGGCACTTTGACTGTGGAAACTCCTTCTTGGACTTTTCGGGCTCTCAATTGGACGAATATCTTCAAACAGCTTCTTGAAATTAATGGGCTACATGATTTTTACTTACTTTTTATCTCGTCTTAAAACAAGTGGGAGCCCAATACTTGGTTTTTATGGCTTTTCATTTAGTTGACCACTTTGTTTTCATCATGGCTCATGAACCCGAGCATAAGATTTCACCGGTTAAGGTTTTGCATGTCGTGATGATTGTGTTTTATTTTATGATTTTTATATATGTTGCGACTTTTATAATTTGCCCAAATGATTTTGATCTTAAAATAAAACCCAAATGTTTTCCAAACTAAATCTTTAGATAGTCATATATTTGATGTATTAGCTTTTTAAATTGTAACCGAGGCTCGACTTGAAATATTAATTACCGAAGCTCTGTTATGTTTTAGACACTGAAATTTTTTTGCAGGTTCACGAATCAAAGGGATACAACTTTTTAGATTGCACTTTAACAGGGGAAGATTCCTTACTTAGACTTTTTTGGGCTCATTCAAATGGACGAAAATTTTTCAAACAACTTCCCTTGAAGATTAATGGGCTACATGTTTTTTCCTGCTTTTTAATGCTATCATATAAATAAGTTGGGAGTCGTAATTACTTGTTTTTTAATGCTTGTCATTTAGTTGATCACTTTGTTTTCATGATTGCTTAATGAACCCGAGCATAAGATTTCATCGATTGAGGTTTTGCATGTCGTGATGGTTGTGTTTCATTTTATGATTTTTATATATGTTGTGACTTTTATAATTTACACAAATGATTTTGATCTTAAAATGAAACCCAAATGTTTTTCAAACTAAATCTTTTGATTTAATTAAATTTTAAATATAATTTAATACTAAAATATATTATTTTATAGATAACAACTAAAATGGCTTTATGATTGTATTTTACTATTACATGTGTATTATAGTCTAAGGCATATTCTAGGTCATTTTATATAATTATGTATCGCTGCTTAATAAGTGAACAAGACACGAAAATTACAAAATCTAATATATTAGAATCTGAATTTCCATGTCTCATTTATTAATCAAGCAACAATATATAATTACATAAAATGATCTAAAATATGAGGTTGAACTTTAATAAACAAGTAATAACTCATACAAAATTAATAACAATACTAACCAATGTTGCCAAAAAGACCTACAAAGTTGATTAATCACAGCCAAGGCACTATTGGGCCACCAACCTTGCTAATTTGTGTAAATAGGTCGAACAAATCGGTCAACCGTGGTCAAGGCGGTCAACGATGATCAATGGTGGTCAAACTTGCTGAAAACTTACAAATCTTGCTGGAAATACCTAAAACGCACGTAAACTTGTTTTAATCACTTATAATAGATGTTTATATCTATCACAAGTTGTTGTTTTTTTTTATTTCTAAAAATACCTAAAACTCGCTGGAAATATCCAAAACTCGCCAGAAATACTGATAACTTGTTAGATATGCCAATTCGATTAATCACCAATTGAACCCGCCTAGACCGATTACAAGCTAATTGAGTCGTTATTTTTGCAACCTTGATACTAATAACCCATTGACTAACAGTCAGTTCCAGACAACCGCTCAAGTTCAAGTAATTATGTCCTACAAGGAAAGGCTCGAAAGCCTTAAGCTATGATTTATAGTTGCTCTATCCCTGAAGTGGATGTGGAGAAGCGGGCGCTAATGCAAGGAATTAAGGTGTTGTTTGTCCACTTCTGCTCTAGCTGAGAAATTCCATTGTAATCATAGAAAACTCACACGTAAGCTAGAACCGAGAAGAGAATATACTTTAGGTTTAGTCCTATAAATTCTGACATTAACAAAGCATCGGGCAGGGAAGCTTTCAATATTATGATGAAATATAATATCGAAGATGAGGCACTTTGGTACCGCTAATCTACAAGCACGTTAAACTATAGGTAGCGGTGACTCTCAAGAGAGCCTCAACCCCATGTCACCTTAATTTTCTCTCTCTAAGACAACTTCTTAAACTACATAATGTAAAAGGAAGACCAAGGACACCACCAAAAAAAATACCTAAAAAATCCATTAAATATTTTTTTTAGAAAGGCAACATATATATTAGAACCAAAACAGGATACAAAATAAATGGCATCTCACCTCCTCAACAAGACTATTAAAGAGGAAGAAACCCAATGAAAAAACAAAAATAAAAGCACCACCTGGTGCATACAAATGACCCGCTTCTGTAAAGAACTAAATAAGCACTGCCTAAAACTTTACAACATCAGATGTTGTTAGGATATCATTTCATCACCAAAACACAAAAATAAGAAAAATAGATTTTAGAGAGAGAAAGTAAAAACAAAGAAAAATGGTTACTTGTTTCACAAAAGAAAAATGAGAAGCAACAACACCCCTCATCCACAATTGATAGGGCATAAATAGATCCAAGAGTGACTATTCCTAGTGGGCTTTGTTGTTGGGCCGGATCAAATACAAATGGCCATGAGCCCGACAACTATGGGCCCAACTAGCTTAAGTAAATTCCAGAAAACTACGTTTTAACTATTATGACAAGTGCTCGGAAGGATTAAGAGAGTGCAAAGAGTGCAGGGCGCGATGGGGGGGGTGGGGGGTTGTGGTCACTTTACACTGGGGTGTGAGTCTCGAGCGTCGGGACGGGGGTGAGTGCGGATTGATCTATCTCTAGATCACACATTGCTCGCATATCGACTATAAGAATACCAAAGACCCGTATTAACGGTTCCCCGGAGATAACGAAAGATCCTTTTAACCTCCTTGAGGTGCTTCTCGGTTGGCTTAGCCTGGTACCGAGCACATAAACAAGTAGCATGTACAATGTCCGGTCTACTAGACGTAAGATACATTAGGGCACCAATCATGCTACGATATTTTGTTGCATCGACTGGAGACCCATTTTGATCAAGGTCAAGCTTGTCTTTGATCTCCATTGGAGTACCAACGGGATCACAAGTTTCCATTCCATATTTTTTAAGGATTTCTAACACGTAGTTGGACTGGTTTATAAAGATGCCACGGGGGGATTGGTTAACTTGTAAACCAAGGAAAAACATCATTTCCCCCATCATTGACATTTCGAAGCGGCTTTTCATGAGGTCAGAAAATAGTTGGGTATACCTAGGGTGTGTAGAACCAAAGATAATATCATCAACATAGACTTGTACCACTAAGATGTCGTCGTCGAAGCGCCTTATAAACAACGTTGGATCAATTGTGCCTTTGAAGAAGTGATTATGTAGGAGAAACATTGACAATTCGTCATACCATGCCCTTGGTGCTTGCTTTAACCCATATAGTACCTTCTTTAACTTGTAGACATGGCTTGGATGATCAGCATTGATGAAACCTTTAGGTTGACACACGTACACGTCTTCTTTTAGCGTACCATGCAAGAATGCAGTTTTCACGTCCATTTGAAACACCGTGAACGATTTGTGTGTAGCGTATGCCAGAAATATCCTGATAGCTTCCATTCTAGCAACCGGAGCGAAGGATTCTTTAAAATCTATTCCTTCCTCTTGGCGGTACCCTCTCATAACCAGACGAGTCTTGTTTTGGATGATCGTGTTTTCTTCATCATGCTTGGTATGGATGAATAACCATTTCAACGTAAGAGGTTTTATGTGATCCGGAGGAGGAAATAACACCCATACATCAAGCCTTTTGAACATGAAGAAGCTCTTTTGCATTGATTCAATCCATGCAGGGCGGATCATAGCCTCTTGACTTCTTGGGTTCCACAGTGCTTAACGTTAATGCGTACATGCACATGTCACCATCGGATAGCAATGATTCCTTGTCAAAAACTGGTCGAGAGGGTTCTCCGATCACTTGTTCCAAGAGGGTGATCTTTGTCCATTGGAAATCATGAGGTATGGTTGGTAAACGTATGCTTGTTCGATGGATCAGCATATTGTAAGGATGAAGATTCAAAAATCACTTGTGGATGAGTAGCTATGGGATTTAAAAACGTAATTTGCATCGTAACATAAGCATTTGGAACATTGTCAGCAATTGTTGCGGGTTGATGCTGAACATGTTCTTGTATTTCAAGCTCGTCAACATCCTGTGAAGTATTTGAAAGAACTGTAGCTTGAGAGGATGCAATTATTGGTGTCGGTGTTGAGTCTGCTGTTGTTGTAGTTGCCGTTGGAGTCTGAAGAACTTGAGGTGCTTGAGCAAGCCTGAGCAGTTCTTGAGCAGATAACGGTTGACACCAATAAAAATCATCATACATAGCTCATCTAGTAAATCCAGATCACTTCAGTTGGTTTTTGAGTTGTTATTGTTGACAGAGCATAAGTAAGATCGAGTCTTGAACTGATTTGTCCAGAAGTCATGTTTGAAAGCCCGGGTTTTGAAACTCTTTGTATCAAAAGCCATCGCTGAATGCTCATCAAAATGACACATTCATTGTCTCCATGATTTTCTTTGTACTTCGGTTGTAAACCCTGAAAGCACAGGGAATCAGAGAATTAACAGATGAATAAGCCAATATCACCTTTGCACCAAGCTTTCCCAATGTTCTTCACGATCTTGCTTGGATTAACAGAGAGCCCACCCCCAGAATAACATGCGGAAAGGAGATATTGCCGGTTTTCTGCGTTTAATGAGCTAGTTGGTGTTTTGTTATAATCGACGGTGAATGAGGAGCGGTTTTGAGATGTAGGCAGCAGTAGTATCGCTTCAGCCATAAGAATAACGGTGCAAGAGAGAAATTAAACATCTGTTCTAGCTGAGCCTCACTAACGGTCCGATTTCTTCGTTCCACTACTCCTTTTGTTGAGGTGTTCGGGCAGATTGTCGCTGGTGAGAGATGCACATCACTTTTCAAAGTATTCTTTAAGAATTTGATTTTTGAATTCTGTGCCGTTATCGGTTCTTATGATGATGACAGGTGACTGAAGAAGGACAGTAATTCGCTTCAGAAGGTTCTATTCTATTATGGTGCTTTCAATCTTTTGTTTGTTTTATCTGAGGAAAATGGACCCAGTGTAACGAGAGTTTTCGACCACAATCAAACCAAAACTTATCGTTTCTCTTTTTTGATTGCATAATTCTCATTGGACCACACAAATCCATATGGAGAAGGTGTAGCCTTTGCTTAGAATTTGGAACTGGTTTGGGTGGGTGAGACGCCTTTTTGCTTTTTCCTTGCTCACACGAGGGACAAATGTGCTCTTTATGATATTTGAATTTTGGAAGACCGGTGACAAGATCGTTTTTGGCAAGGTCATTGATGGTGTCAAAATTGAGGTGGGATAAACGTTGATGCCATAACCATGACTTGGTAGAAGTTGCTTGAGCCATGAGGCAAATTGGGGATGCAGAGGCCATTTCATGGAGGATTGATGGTGTAAGGGTTTGATTGAAACGGTTTCCTTTTAACAAATCAACACCATCTAGATTTCGGACAAATAAGATTTCTTCTGAAAGCAACTCTAAATATGAATCTAGCACCTGCTCCAACCGGAGAACAGATTGTGCCCAAAGCCCTCTTAGAAAATAAACCTGGTGATCAAAATATTTACCCAGTGAAGATCACCGAACCAAAAATTGACAGCAACATGTTCATTTTCCAAAGCGACCGGTTCCCAAAACTTCCAGGTACGAAATTGATGAGAAGCTTTAGATTCCCGGTCATATGCTTGGAGCAACCCGAGTCGACGCACCATAAACAAATTGGATAACCTGCCAAGAAAAGAAAGTAGAATTTGGAAACGTTTGATTTTAGGTTCCAAAGGGTTAGAAGTACAAGCTTTTCACATTAGAGTAGCGTCAGATCTTGACTCTCAGATTCGCATGATGCAGATTATTTTTCTGTATGTCAAAAATCTACAGTTGGGACCACCTAGGCAAAATCTAGGTTTACTAGGCTTAGGTGAAGCAAGTCTTTCGTTGGACCCTACTTTCTTAGGCTTTTTAACCTTTGGCTTTTGTTTCTTTTGATTTTCAGTGTTTGAAACATTTTCCTTTTGTTTCTTGCCACGAGAATTCATGTCATTCACATAATTAAGATTACATACGTCATGATTAGCAGTGATTAAACATTGCTTACACATAACACAAATAAACTTCAGTTGATCATTTCGAGTATCAAGCTGTAACGTGTTAACCATTCAGATGACATATGTTTCTTTTTTCTTAGAAAGCAGTAAATTCCTATGGTGTTCTTCTACTTTAACTTCTTTATTCATGATGAAATTACTTTTAGACGCAGAGGGGGCCCTATCATTCTTTGATTACTCCTAGGATATGGTCTTCTGGTCTTAGCAGTGTTGTCTACTCCTGTAGAAGATAAACATTTAGGTCAGAATTAACATCATTTCATAGGGACGAAATGAGGTTGTTGAAACGGTGATGGAGTTGTCCTAAGCTTGCTCTAACTTTGTTAGGGACATGCTTTTCTTCCCTAGAAGGCTTGAAAGGTTTAATCTAAAAATTCTGGGGCATTCACATATCATTTTCACAATTTTTGATTCTTGTGGGGTGGGTACCGAGTTTGAAGTGACTGGTTTTGACAAATCATTCGTCTCATCAACCTTTTGAGGAACCCGATGTTTTGATGATGTTGTATGTTCAGATTGAAATGCATTTGGTTGTCTCACAACAAGGTTTTTTCTTACGGGTTGCAAAGACGGTTTCCTCTCGGTTGATTGATTTGCAAACTTAGTATTCGTACTCGTACCTTTGGTGGTGTCCACTTGTTCAGAAACTTTATCAAATAACTGGGCTCTTAGCTTAGCATTTTCATAGATCGTATCTTGTAATTTGTTTTGCAAAGAGTCAATTATTGATTTAGTTTGAGCACGTGTCACAGAAATAGAGTCAAACAGGTTTTTGTATGTGGTCTTAAGATGAGCAATTTCCTTTTCATAATTCCGAACCTGAAACTCTAATTCGACATTCTCATTTTCAAGTTTCTGAGACAAAGGATCTCAGGGTATTTGATACGCATGGAGTATCCGTACTTTTACCCTTGAGATCTCCAATGAGCTTGCAAAAACCGTTCGATTTTGTGTTGCATGTCTTTGTATGGCTTTATCGGTACGAAATTTTGTTTTTATTTGCATTCTTAACACTTTTTGTACCAATAATTTCCAAAGGTTTAGCATATTCATTCTACTTTTTAATGATACAATTTCAAGCGATCTTTCGTTCACGGTCTAGCTCAGTTTGGAGATTTGATGAATTACAATGATGGATTTTGCAAAATAGGAAATAATGTCTTGATGATAACTGCATCTCAAAAGACGCTTAATGTCCAATTCATGTCTTTGTGCTTAGCAAGAGGATTTCTCAGCTTTTTTGCAAGAGATTAAAGTTCTCGGAACAAATTTGGCTGCTTCTCTTTTAAAAATTGTTTATTTCAAATTTTTGAAGTCTAGAATCCACTTGGGTTGCTGATTGGAAAAATTTCTTTTTTAAGTTTTTGTGAATCTCTTGATGAGGCACTGGACGACCATTTGTGTGTATTTAAAGTTCATTCTATGTTTGGACAACACGTTTGAAAAAGTCTCAATGGTGCTTTTTACCTAATTTAGAAATTTTTGGGCACACTTAGAAGTAGGTGTCATCAAAAATTCTTCATTTGTTTTGAATTGTTTTGAAACAGTGGCCGTTTTGGAAGTATTTACAACGTACACCTCTTCTTGTGACTTGGCCGTTTGAGAAACAAAAATCCCTGAAAGATGATTAATCTTTGTGTAGTTTGCCGGTTTTATTTCTTTGTTCAATTGTTTCATTTTTTGGCGACTCTCTTGAGCAAGTTGCAGTGTCTCTTCCGAATCATGCACAACAGGAGGATCATGCTTTTCAAGTAACACTTTGCCATTATACAAACTCTGTTGTTTTTGCTGAGCTTGCTTGAGATAAAAAGGATTTTGATAACCCAAAGCCATTTTCTGTTCGGTGTGGTAAAACGAGTCTGGCTTAGGTGAAAGCATGTGCATCGTTTGAATCGATTGACCCGTTTTAACCAAAATATTATCTAATTCCTTTATCTTATTCTCAAGTTGAATTTGTTTATCAAGAAGCTCGTCTTCGCGTATTTTGAAATCAGACTTCAACTTTTTCTTTTCTTCAAGAAGAGAAGAAACAGTTGATTTTTCCCGAGTTGGTTTTTGTGTTTTTTTGTGTTTTTTGTTTTTTTGTTTGAATATTTGGGGGGGAGGTGGTTTTGTTTTTTTTTTGACTGGTGGGTGTGGGGTGTGAATAAATTTTTTATGGTGGTTTTGATTAGGGGGGGTTGTGGTGTGTGTTGTTGTGGTGGAGGGGTGTGTGGGTGGGGGTTGGAGTGGTCAGTGGAAGGGGGTTGGATTTGTTTGGTGTTTGATGATGCGGGTTGGGGGTTTGGTTGGGGTTTTTGATGTGGTTTTTTTTTTGTGTTTGTTTGGGGTGTTGTGAGGTGTTTTGTGGTTTGAAATGATGGGTGGGATTGTGGTGGGTGGTGGTTGGGGGTTGTTTTGTTTGTTTTGAAAGCTTGTTTACTTAATTTGAAATTTCCTCAATTCAAAGTCGTTATTTGTTTACCGGAACTTAAATGAAGGCATTTATCTTTTTTGTAAGAAAGTGTTCTTGTAAACAGACTTTCTGATAAAATCTTTCATGTTTGTAATATTTTTCTTGACTAATTTCAAAACACTTTTCTTTATTTTTATATCTTGCAAGCTCAGTGGTCAATTCAGCATTTGTTTCTTTCATTTTGCAATTGACCGAGTTGACCTTTTCAACTTCAATTTCCAAATTATTATATAATGATTCAAAGTAAGCACGTGTTCCTCACTGTTTGCAGGATTGTTGATCTATGTTCCCCCCTCCTGTTCCACACTCGAGAGAAATCAGAAATAATATTACTATTCATTTCAAGTTGTTCTTGGTGCTGGTTCTGGAATGGGTTCGGTAGCTCAGTATACTGCTCCCTCTTGAGTAAACATTATTAAATATTCATTATCGTAGCAGTTGTCATAGTTGTGTACCTCAGCTGATCCGTCTTAATCATGACAGGGTAGCTGTTGTCAGTCTGAGTACCCGATGTCGTGCTTGCTGCATATTAGCCATCCAAAATTGCTGTTTGCTTGACTTCCTCTTTTCATCAAGATCTGCATAGCAGCTAGCCATCAAATTCAAAACTTCTTCAGCTTGGAGTTGGGGATTCCTGATTCTTTCCTTTTGAGGCTATCAACAACGAGTCTGAGACTAAGCAGCATCCTTCTCCTTGGTTGACTTGTTACAGTTACTTGCAAGAGACCCATTCCTCTGCAGTTGTAACACCCTTATTCTGATTACCATTATTCCCACTAAGTCGCATTACACCAGCCCGAGCTGCTACAACATTTCCATTCCCAATATTCTGAACACCAATTTGCCCATTCTGATTACCAATATTCTGAACACCCTAATTCTGAACTGGATTTTGAACAACCTGATTCCCGACATTCTGTACTGCATTATACCCATTTTGATTCCAACATTCTGCCCAAGCTTTACTGTCTGAAACTGATTACACCACCATTAGCTCCAACCAATCTGCATTTTGTTGTCCTTGACCCATATTCATACATGGTTGAAGCAATTCTTTTTTCTTTTTTTTTTTTTTCTTTTTTTATTTTTTTTATTTTTTTTTTTTTTTTTATTTTTTATTTGACGATTCGAGGGTTTGATGAAATTTCTAGTTGTTGTTGGTTGGTGTTGAGTAGTTTAGTTTGAATGCCTTAGCCATTATAGCAAGTGCCATGTTCATTGCGGTTGTGGGATCTGTAATGTCTTCGGATTTGGCATTGGTTGTTGCATGTAGTTCTGGTTGAATGATGGTTGTGGGTTATAGTTGTTGTTTGATGGGTGTGGTTGTTGTTGTAGGTACTTTGGTGATGGTTGATCTTGGTGAAAACACGGATAGTGAAAGGATTGTTGGATTTTGCCAATGAAGGTGCTAGCGGATCATGTGGTTTTTTGCAGTCGTTCAGCTCTTTGATCATCAACCTCTTTTAATTGTACTCATGAAATCTATACAACTGAGTGTAATCTGTCGTATGCAAGTCCTTCGTTTGATGAAACAATTAGTAACATAGCCGACTCCTATACTGGTTGTTAGTGGTTTTAGACCTGAGATTAATAGCAATCTTTTCAGGAAAGTGTTTTGTTTCTATTAAAAATCATTATTCAATTTTGAGAAACGGTGATAGTAAGACTCAATCGATTTCCCCATCAGTGGAAGTAAACCTTCCCATTCATTTATACAACTTAGCCTTATTTTCTTGAATTCCTAATATCAGAACCTTTCATCATTTGCTGCACGTAACCAGATTTCCTGTAAGCAGTTTCACAACTATCTACAGCAGCATAGATTGTTTTCAGGAAGACCGAGAAGAATGGTCTGTATAGTTGATCATTGCTTCATCTGTTTAATTTTTAGCTACTGTGAGTATCATCATCGGGGGTTTTTGTTCATGAAACGTTGGTGAGAACAGGCACTTCCACGATCTGTATCATCTGGTTCTGGGTTCATTCGTTATTGACATAAGGACCCATTCATATTGGGTTGTAGATTAACTTTACATTTGGTTACTTCTTAGCATACGAAGAAGACGTGATGGACATGGAAACATAGTTCTCATTTGTTAAGCATAGGAGGGCGGTTTTAGAAGAACCGGCTGGCATATATGTCTTGTTGTGTCGTCATTGCAAAAGTGATGTGGAATGATAATCAAGGATCTTTAGTGGTAACGTGATTTGTATTGTTGTGGATTTGAATCAATTAACGTTCACGGGATTTACTCGGCTATGATCAAAACCGGATAATGAATTAAAGGGATTTTACAAGATCACTAGATGACCTTGAAATGATTTGATTCGGAATCAGCGGCGGGAAATTTTCCAAAAAATACTGAAAAGGTGTCAATAAATCATAGATAACGATGTGTTTGGCTTCGATAAAATCCATTAACCTTGCCAAAATGGCTGGTTATAGCGTGATCCGTCACGTTTTTCTCTTCGATTTGAGAGGTCACGGGCCTTAAACGGACTTACGGATCAAAAGTTATGGCTGTTTTACTGAAACCCTTTTCTTCACACAAAATTTTTCGTTCGGTCCTAAAAGAAATTGCACTCGTTCGATCAACGCTAGTTCGAACCTTCGCTCGTTCGATCGACGCTAGTTCGATCGACGCTAGTTCGATCCACGCTAGTTCGGTCCTTTGCTCGTTCGATCGACGTTAGTTCGATCCTTCGCTCGTCCGATCGACGTTAGTTCGATCCTTCGCTCGTTCGATCGACGCTAGTTCGATCGTGGCTAGTTCGATCGACGCTAGTTCGATAGTGGCTTGTTCGATCCTCTGCTTGTTCGATCCTTGGCTTGTTCGATTGTTGCTAGTTCGATTGATGCTAGTTCGATTGATGCTAGTTCGATTGATGCTAGTTCGATTGATGCTAGATCGAATGTTGCTAGTTCGATTGATGCTGGATCGAATGTTGCTAGTTCGATTGATGCTAGTTCGAATGTTGCTAGTTCGATTGATGCTGGATCGAATGTTGCTAGTTCGATTGATGCTGGATCGAATGTTGCTAGTTCGATTGATGCTAGTTCGAATGTTGCTAGTTCGATTGATGCTAGTTCGAATGTTGCTAGATCGAATGTTGCTAGTTCGATTGATGCTAGTTCGAACCAAACACCCCACTCGTGCGATCTTCGCTAAAATGATGCTCAATTCGTTGCTTCTTTCCGACCTTGCGATTTGCACAAACAACCTCAACGAATTACAAGCACTAAACCACAAGCATTAAACCACAAGGTTCTTGTACAAAAAAATTATAATGAACGATATAATGGGAAAAAAAAAATTCGAATAGAAAAAAAACAAACACCAAAACTTAATAAGCCGAAACAAAAAATCTCTAATAAGTTACCACACACAAATCACATAACCCAACCTTGGCTCTTGATACCACTTAATAGGATATCATTTCATCACCTCAAACACAAAAATAAGAAAAATAGATTTTAGAGAGAGAAAGTAAAAAACAAAGAAAAAATGGTTACTTATTTCACAAAAGAAAAATGAGAAGCAACACCCTCTCCACACTTGGAGAAGGCTTTAAATAGTTCCAAGAGTGGACTATTCTAGTGGGCTTTGTGTTGGGCCGGTTCATAGAACAAATGGGCTTGAGCCCGACAACTAGGCCCAACTAGCTTAAGTAAACTCCCGAAAACTACATTTTCCTATACAAGGCTCGGGATTGTTTAATGACCATCACTTTACTAAATATCACGGCTAACATACTCAGGAAGAGGGAATTGACTATGAAGAAGTCTTTGTACCAGTTGCAAGGATTAAGGCTATTAGATTATTCTTAGCTTATGCTTCCTATATGGGCTTTACAGTCTACCAGATGGACGTTAAAAGTGCTTTTCTATATTAGACTATTAATGAGGAGGTTTATGTGATGCAGCCTTCTAGATTTCAAGATTCACAGCTCCCTGACAGAGTTTACAAGGTAGTGAAGGCTATGTATGGACTTCACCAAGCACCTAGAGCTTGGTATGGTACTTTGTCAAAGTATTTATTGGATAATGGCTTTCAAAGAGGTACCATAGATCAGACATTGTTTATCAGAAAGCACAAAGGAGAGTTTTTGCTTGTACAAGTGTATGTAGATGACATTATATTTGGATCATCAAATCTAAAGTTGTGTAGAGAATTTGAGACTCTAATGCATGAAAAATTCAAAATGAGTGATATGGGTGAACTTAACTTTTTCCTAGGCCTACAAGTGTTATAAAATAAAGATGGCATTTTCCTCTCACAAGACAAGTATGTTGTTG
This sequence comes from Tanacetum coccineum, assembly GCA_026074375.1. Classification (NCBI taxonomy): domain Eukaryota; kingdom Viridiplantae; phylum Streptophyta; class Magnoliopsida; order Asterales; family Asteraceae; genus Tanacetum; species Tanacetum coccineum. The sequence goes on from BQNB010040079.1 coordinate 27,812, forward strand.
ATATTCTCAACAAGTTTGGATTCTCATATATCTAGTGTCAGCAAATACTCCCTATGGAATAGAGAATCATTAGGGAAAAGGATAGAACTGGTAAAGATGTGGAACTTCATTTGTATAGATCCATGATTAGATCATTAATGTATCTCACTGCATCAAAAGACAGGTTTCATGTTTGCTGTTGTTGCAGTGCTAAACACCAAAAAAGTGACACAAAAGAGTGCATCTCCATGCTTGTTAACGAGAATTTTTTTTTTTAGGTACCTAAAAGGTCACCCCGTGTTGGGACTTTGGTATCCTAAAGAATCTCCTTTTGACTTGGTGGCATATTCAGATAGTGATTATGGTGGTGCTACATAACATAGAAAATCAACCACTGGAGGTTGTCAGTTTTTGGGAAGAAGGTTGATCTCTTGGCAATGCAAAAAGCAGACTATTGTGACCACTTCCACAACTGAAGCAGAATATGTAGCAGCTACAAGTGGTTGTGGACAAGTTCTTTAGATACAAAATCAGTTGCTGGACCATGGGTATAATTTCATGAACACTAAGATATATATTGATAATAACAATGTAATTTGTATAGTTAAAAATCCTGTCCATCACTCTAGAACAAAACACATTGAGATAAGACATCATTTTATAAGAGACTATTATAAAAAGAAGTTAATTAATGTGAATCATATCCACACAGATGATAATGTAGCAGATCTTTTAACAAAAGCTTTTGATGTGGGAAGGTTCCAGTACTTAGTTGTAAGTACTGGAATGCTTGACCCCTAAAAATGTTTGTCTCTTACTTTTTGTAAAGTTTTGTATAGGATTTGCACTGTTATTAGATCAATAAGTATTAGTACTGCTAGTGTAAAATGCAAATGTTAGTCATTTTTTCCACTGTTAAGTTTCCACTGCTAGTGTAAATGTTCCCACTACTGGGGTTAACTTTCCACTGTTAGTGTTTTTCTTGGTTTTGGACTAACAATTGCAGGTTGAGCATGTCATGAAAAGGTCTCTATGATGTATCAAAAGTGGACTCACATCCTATGTACTAATGTTGTAAGTCAATCTGTCTTGGGTTGGGGTATTGGAGCCTCTAGGATTAGGGTATTCATAGAATACTCATGGCCAGTCTTAGACTGTCCCCACTGGTGAGTGAAGGTTTTATGACAATGAAGGCCAGTTGAGATACTTGCTAGAGTTCTTAATTTTCGAGGCACTATAGTGTGAAATCTCATTCATGGGTTATACACAAATTTGGCCCACAAGAGTTGCCCTCATGTCTCCCTAAGCGATTTTAGTGTGCATGTGGTGTGCTGTGGCATTTGGGTGTGTAATTATTGGAGAAGGGTCTCATACTGCCAAGACACTTGACCTAGTATGGATGTGGTAGGGTGGTGTTTAAGGGAACTTTTATAATGGGTTAAACTGGGATTAAGTGGTGAATATGTGTATAAACTTTCTTCATAGGTCAGATAGCGAGCAAAGGACTCATGAATTTATGCATGTCTATCTTGTTTTTGCAAGTGTGTTTGTATGGATAGGGTAGGCTTATTTTTGATTATTGAAGATAAGTTATTATCCTTATATTTCCTATGTTTGGACTCAAAACAGTTTCATAGTTAGCTTTTAGTTTCCACTTTAGACATAATTTCCCCTGACAATATTGCCGTTGGTATGTTGGACTAAAAGTTGTTACATCTAATTTAATATATCCGTTTTAGATATTTTTGCCGCCTCCTTCGCTATAAGGTTTATTATATTGACATTTCAAGATAATTCTATTATTTTTCGAGATTTCTTCATCATAAAATTTCAATTATCTTGATTAGGCCCAATATTATACCTTTTTAAAGCCAATAAAATCTCAGTTGTAGTCATCCACAGTACCAACTGACCTTCTCATACTTTACCCAACACCCTAAACCATCAAATTTTCAATGGGAAAGCTTGCTTTTTGTGATTATCACAACATGGTCGCTATTTTGGAGAAAATAGAGCAAAATACTGACTTCCACCAGATAATGGACTTCCTTGGAGCCTCCAACATAAGGTATGATTTGATGGTTCGTCCTACTGTCTATGTTACATACATATAACAGTTTTTGTCCACTGTTAGGGTTGAAACAGTGGATGGAGCAACAAAGATTATTGCTACGGTTAATGGCAGGCAACGTACTATAAATGAATCATCAATTAAAAGGCATCTCAAACTTCATGATGCTGAAGGTATTAGTACTTTGCCTGACAATGAGCTTTTTGAAAACCTTTCACTGATGGGCTAAAATATTTTACCAAACCAAAGATTTTCTTTTCAAAATGGCCAATTTTCACATCAGTGGAAGTTTCTCATTCATATCATTATGCAGTGTCTAAGTCCAAAGAGTACAAGTTTTAATGAGTTTAGTAGTAACATTGCAACTTCTATTGTTTGTTTAGCCACCAACAGAGTTTATAATTTCTCTAAAATGATTTTTGATGGTATGGTGAGGAATATAAAAAGTAAGGGTAAATTTCTAATGTACCCTAGGTTTATAGAACAATGTTTGAAAATGAGTCAATTTGGTGTTAACAAAAATTATGAGGTTTATGATGTGCCCTTTCACACACCAAAAGTGTTTTCTACCCTGAGAGTCAACAGTCCAAGTTTTTCTGGTAGATCTATACCATTGTTTAATTCTATGATAGTTACATAAGGTGAAGGCTCAGAAAACCCAACTGAGCCCCATCACACACCCTCAGCTCAAAATGAACCTACACCTCAAGAAGATCCAACTACTTCTCAAGAACCCCTACCCTAAGAAACAACAACTCTATCACAATCTCATTATGATATTTCCACACCTAGGAGGACAACTAGAGGGACTACATGGATTTCTCAGTCTAAAGTCCCTTCACCTGGAGCAGATGAGACTGCATCTCCAACAGGAGATGACAGACATGGGGAGGCTTTCCCTACTGCCACTAGCTTAGATGCAGGGCAGGATAGGGAAAACATTGCTAAGACCTCTGCCATGCCCCATGAAGCATCACCAGGGGTTACTTCTCTTGGTGGTGGTGAGGGCAGTATGCAACAAAAACTTCAAGAATTGATGGATATGTGTACCAACTTGCAACAGCAACACTTGCTTATGGAGCAAAGGATACAGAGTCAAGATCTAAAATCACTCATTTGAAGAACAGAGTCAAGACTCTAGAAGATAATGAGAAGAAGAGAGAAGGATTTGTTTAAGAGGATGCTCCAAACACGGGGGGGGGGGGGGGGGTGGATCCAATGGAGGATTTGATAGGTGCATATGCTAAAAAGAATACTAAAAAAGGAAGTGATAGTACAGATGAGACAACAAATGTATTGAGCACTTTGGGAGCTGCTAATGAACTATCTAGTAGAGTTTTAGTTTTTGCCCCTACTGATATTGCCACTATTGCCACTGTTACCCCTATTGCCCCTGCTGGTGTTGCCACTGCTAGTGGAAGTTTTCCCACTACTGCAATTTTTACCACTGCCAGTGTTAAAACACCATCTACAAGAAAGACAAGATCTTCAAGAGGGATTACTATTGAATCTTCTCAAACTACCAGTGTTCCATTTATTAGTACAAAGGGAAAAAGGGAAGGAGAAAATGGTAGAATCAGAAGGTACAAAGAAGAAGAAGGTTTAATAAGAAATGGATGCATAGTTGGCTAGAGAGTTAGAATATGAGTTTGCTTAGGAAGAACAATTGACTAGAAAGCAAGGTGAGAAGGATGCTAAAATAGCTAGGGATCAAGCAAAAAGGGAACTTGGAATTATGATTGCTGAACTTGATAGGAGTAATGAACTGATTGCCAAGTACATGAATGAGTATGAACAAGCTGAAGCTGATTTGTCACTTGAAGAAAAGATGGAGTTAATTACTGAGCTTGTTAAGTATCAAAAGAATCTTGCTGAAATCAAGAAGTACCAAGCCCAGCAAAGCAAGCCAGCAACTAAGAAAGAGAAAAGAAATTACTACATGTCCATACTAAGGAGTAATGATGGATGGAAGAGTAAAGACTTCAAGGGAATGACATTTGAACAAATTGAAGAAAAATTCATTCCAGTATGGAAGCAGATTTAATATTTTGTGCCTATGAATTCCAATTTAGAAAGTAAAAGAGTTAAGAGACCAGGAATTCAGTTGGTTCAGGAAAGCTCAAAGAAATTGAAGATAGCTAAAGCTTCAGGTTCAGAACTCCCTTAAGAACAACAAACTAAAGAACCTAAAGAGCTATCTGAGGAAGAGCTTAAGAAGATGATGGAAATAGTGCCTGTAGAAGAAGTTTACAATGAAGCTTTACAGGTGAAACGTCCTATTATAGATTGGGAAGTCTATTCTGAAGGACAAAGAAAGTATTGGAAGATTGTCAGAGTTGGGGATCATACAGAAGTTTATCAACTATTTGAAGAGATGCTAAAGACATTTGATAGAGAGGATTTGGATAAGCTTTAGAGCTTGGTCAAGAATGATTTCAGCACTAAAGACCCTACAGAGGACAAAGACAAGATGCTTTGGGTTGAGCTAAAGAGGCTTTATGAACCAGATCCTAGAGACCAACTATGGGTACTTCAAAAGTATATGCATGATCCCTTGGAATAGAAGCTGTATGATACATGTGGTGTTCATCATGTATCTACTAAAAGAGGACATGAGATTTTTATGCTAGTGGAGAAAGACTATCCTTTGACAAAAGGACTCACAACTGTGATGCTATGTAACAAGCTGCAAGTGGACCAATACTCTGAAATGGCTAATGAACTCCTGATGAAGATATATAGTATAGCAAACAGTTCACGATGAAGAGATGTTTAGAAGCATCCTCTCCAGGTTAACATTTTATTCTAGAAACTTGGAGTCTCAAGTTTAGGGGAGGATTGTTGGGAATAAAATGCTCCAAGGTATTCCCACTGCTAGTTATGGTGATTCCCACTGTTAAAGTATGTTCCCACTGCTAGTAATATGAATTCCCACTGTTGGTGAAAGGTTTCCACTGCTGAAGGTTTTCCACTGCTGTCTAAAGGATAAGGATTACTCAAAGTCAAATACGTGTTATTGTTATATTTAGAATATATTTTGTGTATATCTCTTGTATTAGGAGATTTGGTTAGGTATTATCTTGTACAGGGCTCCTTGTGCTATAAAAGGAGTCCTTAGGTTAAAGGAAATAGATATCAATCTGAAATACATTCTCTAATAGCTTTAAGGTTGTGTAAACCCTAGTACTGGTTGAGTACTCGTATTATTACATCAATAATATTAAAGCTTTTGTGTAACCCACTATTCTATTCATTCTACTGTTCCATTCATTTCATTGTTATTCTTCTTGATCATTAAAGGTTAGATTCCGCATAACCTTTGGTGAAACACCTTAAAAAAGTTTCTCTCATTGTTAGTTTGGATTTATCCAAGGTAACAATAACCTTACAAGCTAAGGTATTAGATCCAAGTTTGGGAACAACAAATTCGGTGGTTCCTGGTGAGATAAAGAGAAGAAGACAAAAAGGGTTTAATCCCTTTTGTTTAGATTCAACGCAATAAGGACAGGCAACCATGTAGGTTGCTTGATTCGGGTATAGGGCGAACCCTTTCGTGGTTCACCACTGGATCCAACTAGAAGATCGGGAGCATTATTTCTGCATGATTTGTATATGATTCCTCAAACAGTTTAATTTCAATTAATTATTTTTAATAATTTATTTGGTCTCGGCTTAATTTGTTGATGTTTGATATTTATTATGTTTAATTTTACTCTTGTCATTTAATTTATTAATTATTCCTTGGTTAATTATTTTTGATCTCTTTATCTAACTATTGTTTCGTTAGATATTCTTGACTATCGTGTAACCCTGGGTTTTGGTAGTACGAGTGGTTTGGACCTAGCTTGCCTCATTAATAGATTATCTTGTCATGATGAGATCCAATGGGTACTTGGGAGGATCACTAACTCTTTACTTGGTGTAGGAACTGACCGGTCACCGCACTTATCACTCAATACTTAAAAAGCATAGGAACTCTTTCAGAGAGGGTTAATAACCTTTATATGTTATTAGATATGTTTTGGGAATAGTTAGGATTAATAACTACAACCTAGATAACCTACCTCCTGGACGATTGAATAGACTACATATGCATATTCAAGTCTATCGACTTTAGAAATCACTAATAAAACAAGAATTAGACATTGCACTTGAGATCAAAATAATTCAACCTTGGGTATTTAATTAAGTTAAATGGGTTCATCTTCTTAGTAGTTTTCCACTATACCAACTCCATTGATTGAATAAAACCAGTTTAATTCTTTTCATATATTCTCTTACAATTTAATTATCAAACATCTTTTAAACGTGACAACCATTTAAACTCATATTTAGACCGCCCTTTTAGCTCTTGGGACGACCTTGGATTTACCAAAACTACAGTACTCACGATCGGGTTCTCTACCCGTTAGTGCGTTTGTAAGGTGAATCGAGTTTTATAAATTTAAAACTTGGTAAATAAATATTTAAAAGAAAATACGCATCAAGTTTTTGGCGCCACTGCTAGGGAGCTAATTAGGTTTTAAATTTGAGATTTTATTTTATTTCAGTATTTATTTTCTTATAATATCACAATCTACTGTTATCTCTTGTTTGATTTTCAGGAAACATGGAAATGGAGCCTGATATTGAGAACATGACGATAAGCAAGTACCTTGAGTATGAAGCTGCGAAAGAAAGGAGATTATGGGATGATGTTCTATCTAGAAGAAGTTCAACAAATTATTATGAGGCGGGTGTTGACTCTTTTCACCTGAATAAGAGTAAGACTTTTAGCTATCTGTAATCTCATAACTTAACTCCTCCACACCCATGTTTCCTACCTGTTCAACCCTATCCCAAGAACTATTTGGTATCTACTAATGAGAGCAACGATGTAGACATCGAAAATATAACTATGGCAGAATATAATCTATACGTTGCTAAACAAGGCCTAGGAATGAATCCACTAAGTAATCACTCATATGGTTTCACACCCTAATTTTTCGCTCAACCACAACACACACCTAACACTAGTAAGAAGGATTCTGACTTTGATAAAATCTTGGATGACTTATTTAGAACAAGAGCTGAAAACATAAAGCGAATGGGGTATGATACAGTTCAGGATAGTATTTGGGAACATGATGATGATTCGGAGGAGGATAAGGAGGAAGATGGTGATGATGGGGACACTTTTGATATGTGGGATATTACGATCGAGGACATAGAACGAATTAGGAAATTTTTTAACGTCCCTGATGAAATTGACGAAATAGTACAACCTGTGATCCCAAAACCCATTCACACCACACCACCTAATGATGATTATGTAGCATCGGTTACTAAATTAATTTTGGATGAACTTTTGGAAGAATTCGGTGACGAGATCATGAGTGTAGCCATGATTGACGAGGAGGCTGATTTTAATCCTATTAAGGATCTAGAAGAGCTTGAAAGACTTCTAGCTATGAGACCTCAATCAAATTTTACGGAAATTCAGGTGCATTCAGTTATCATTAATATCGAGCCTTTATTCATACTCAATTAATGAGTCCCTTATATGGAGTATACAAAACATCTAAACCATGTAAGGTAGATAGGGACATTATATCTCCTGGAAGGTACACTTTCTATTAATCATTTCCCTATCATGTAGCATACTTACACCCTAAGAGTGTCTATTGATAATTTCACCCACACTTGATCCCAAGTAAGGGGATGGACACCCGATTACCTAGTAAATAAGGGTGGAGTCAAGCTAGAGACTCAAACAAAAACAAGCGCTTCGTGAGAGGCACCCCATGCCTATCTTTTAATTTATGTTTTATCTTATTTACTTTAATTTTTGCATATTAGTTGGTTTGTATGTTCCTTACTTGGTTTTGCAGGGGTATTATAGCGATGAGACATAATTCAAAGTCTCTTTGCCTTATAATTGTGTGGTAAAGTTGCTGCCGATTGCAGCAATTACGACGTAACCATCACAGTTATGCCGTAATCACTGGGCTTACGGCGTAATCTTTTCCATGATTACGCCATAACTAAACTTAATCTAAAATTTTCAAAATAGTCATCCACATAATTACGGCATAACCCTATCCATGATTACTCCGTAATCACTCTCTGCAAATCATTAAATTGTTTGAAATTTTACAAAACCTTGTATATTGGTAAATAAACTTTGTGGGCATGTTCTCTGGAAACCCTCACGAGACTTCACTCGTCCACTAGGGCCACCAAGTAGTTTAAAAGGCTTGTTGCATACGCTAAATGCAACCGTGATTCCTACGAAAGTGAGTTACTTTTGTATAGTTTTGTATATTTTGTGTTATTTGGTGCTTTCTATCCTGGTTTATGCTTGTGGTATTAGTCTTTCTTGTAGTTATACAGGTAATGCATAAGATGTGGTGGTAGGATGCTAAACAAGCTGCAAGAAAGCATCCTAAACCGGTATAGTCGGATGCTTTACAGGATGTTAAAGTTGCCTGAGATGGTGGATGTTGCTCGATGAATCAGACTTGGAGCATGGCTTAGAGCATGCCGTATCTTCATATTTCCGAGCAAATCCAGTGGAGTCTTCCGTTCTAATTCTACTCTTGTTCTTAAATTTTCATTTCTTTAATTGTACAATTAGGGCATTGTACAAACCAAATGGGGGGGGGGGGATGGGAGTAGAATTATCACTTGACTAATATTTGCCTTCAATTTTCTAGTTTTCTTTGAAAAATTATGCCAATTTAAAATTTTTTGAAATGTTTTTCCTAATAAATTAGAATTAATCTTTGCCGAGCGCACTATAACCTTTATTCCAATTGGTGATGTTAAGCCTAATAATTCCGTTTTCATCTATTATACAAAAATTCACCAAACATATGAGCGTGCCGGTAGTATTGTAGACTTTGAAACTTGGCATGTACATTTTGTTAAGACCTAATTGGTTAGTTGGAATAGACAGTTCAAAAAGGCAACATCCTAGGAAATCAACCAAAAAACCTATATGTGTGTGTTTATCGACTTGTCACACTGACTTGTCGACCTCCCTGTATAAAACCCATTGTTCCCCTAGATCACCTTGTCAAACTAATCCTGTTCAAACCCTATATGTTTCGTTACACCATTTCGCCTTAGCCTACCCTATAGTCTTTATATTCTTTGTGTTGAAATCTATGACTATTTAAATCCATGGTTCGAGGGAATGGGAACGAGAATTATATGCATTCGTGAAGTACCAAACAGTTATGATCTATAAAGACCCCCCTGTATCACCACTTTTGACTTTGTTCATCTCAAGTGGGGAGATGTGCGTATAATATCAGATGTTGCATGGATAATAATTAAAGATATAAACTCTTGTAGCATTTGTATATTTATCAAGAAGTAATAAAGAAAAGAGGGTGCAACTAAAAAGCCGCCCATGTGAAAAAAATGTAAAGATGATGCAAAATAAAAAATTGGAGCTAGTAGCCCATTATTGCACCAAGACATCTCAGTAATCATGAAAAATGAAGCTAGTAGCCCATTATCACACTAAGTCGTCCAAATACTCATGAAGAATGAAGCTAGTAGCCCATTATTGAAGATCAGATTTTTAAACTTAGACTCTTGGGCCTATGGATGAACAGTAGCTAGTTATGACAACCTTAGATTACTGTAGACTATTTGTTTTGTGTTTTTATCTTAACAACCATTAAATGTGTATCACATGTCTATCTTAACCCTTTATCGCCCAATCAACCAATATCACCCATGTTGCCTTAGAGACTGTTTAGACCCTAATTCTAGTTGGTGGAGACTTGTGTACTTTTCAAGCCTATGATAAAATACATGCTATGACTGATCAGTTGAGTGATCACCAAAAATAAAACACATAGATTAGTGAGAGTATGAGTGTGATTTATTTTTTTCCTTTTGTGAGGTGTTTGGTTTAGAATTTTCTAGCATAAGTGATTTTTTTAAATTCATATCTTCCTTAAAAATCTAGGGAGGTATCTTTTTGAAAATTATTTAAAAGGTTCTACTTGAGGGCAAGTAGAAGTCAAGTGAGGAGATATTTGATAACATCAAATATTTAATACTTTTTAGTATCATTTTATCCCCTAAATTAATTGCATTTATGTCACTAACATATGAAAACAAGATATTTTCTATTATTTTGTGATTTTCAGGTAAAATGCAGGTAACTATCATTTATCAAAGGAAAATGACGTAAAATGTAAATATTTACAAGACATTACGGCGTAAACCTTTTTAAGGTTACGCCGTAACACATCTCATGCAAATTACGTCACTCAAGCAACGATTATGGCGTAATCAATTATTGGTTACACCGTAACCATTACTATGGAAAGAAGATCATGACTAAAATAGCATTACGGCGTAACACTACAACTGGTTACGCCGTAACTACATTCGAGGAAAGAAATCAAAGCCGTGATTATTTATTAAATATGAAGATTCGGTGCTAACAAGGCTTTATGGCGTAACGTCTTATATAGTTACGCCGTAATCTATTATTTATGAAAAATATATTGTTGCTGACTAAAGGTTGCGCAACGTGATTATTAATTACGCCGTAATCAAATCCATTACGGCGTAAAGTATGACTCATAGGGACTAAAGTTGCGCAAGAATTATGAAGTTTCTACAATTTATTACAAGTTGAAAGAAAGCGCAGGGGCTGAATTCGTACTAATGCTAAACTATCACTTTACTATAAATAATGAATAAATGCATTCATTCATATTCATTAAAAAAAAAGAATTCAATTCGGTGGTTCCTGCTGCGACAAAGAGAAGAAGACAAAAAGGGTTTAATCCCTTTTGTTTCGATTCAACGCAATAAGGACAAGCAGCCATGCAGGTTGCTTGATTCGGGTATAGGGCGAACCCCTTCGAGGTTCGTCATGGGATCCAACTAGAAGATCGCGAGCATTATTTCACCATGATTTGTACATGATTCTTCAATAATTTCAGTTTGATTTCAATTAATTATTTTTAATAATTTATTTGGTCTCGGCTTAATTTGTTGATGTTTGATATTTATTATGTTCAATTTTACTCTTGTCATTTAATTTATTAATTATTCATTGGTTAATTATTTTTGATCTTTTTGTCTGACTATTGTTTCGTTAGATATTCCTTAACTATCGTGTAACCCTGGGTTTTGGTAGTACGGGTGGTTTGGACCTAGCTAGCCCCATTAATAGATTATCTTATCATGATGAGATCCAATGGGTACTAGGGAGGATCATTAACTCTTTACCTGGTGTAGGAACTGACCGGTCACCGCACTTATCACTCAATACTTAAAAAGTACATGAACTCTTTTAGAGAGGGTTAATAACCTTTATAGGTTATTAGATATGCTTTAGGAATAGTTGGGATTAATCACTACAACCTGGATAACCTACCTCCCGGACGATTTAGGATTAATTTGGAATCGCATAAAGTATAGGATAGGCTGCATATGCATATTCAAGTCTATCGACTTTAGAAACCACTAATAAAACAAGAATTAGACATTGCACTTGAGATCAAGATAATTCAACCTTGGATATTTAATTAAGTTAAATGAGTTCAGCTTCTTAGTAGTTTTCCACTATACCAACTCCATTGATTGAATAAAACTAGATTAATTCTTTTCATCTATTCTCTTACAATTTAATTATTCAAACATCTTTTAAACGTGACAACCATTGAAACTCATATTTAGACCGCCCTTTTAGCTCTTGGGACAACCTCGAATTTACTAAAACTACACTACTCACGATCGGGTTCTCTGCCCGTTAGTGCGTTTATAAGGTGAATCGAGTTTTATAATTTAAAACTTGGTAAATAAATATTTAAAAGAAAATACGCATCAATTGACTAAAGCATGTAGTCAAAATGTTGAAGTAGCTTTACATTATATCTTGACATTTAAATTTGATAGGGCAACAAACATCTTGTATGTTTAAGTCCTAGTAGAATTATTAGCTTTCTTACCTTGCGGTCAAGAGAAACCAATAATCATATTGTTATATGTTGTTCCTTACACACACTTAAGATTTCTCCCACTTATGTATGGCACAACATTATCTAATGTAGATAAACAATACGACAAGCGCTCGATTCTATAAACAATATGATAGTGTCATAGACATTATAAGTAGATTTTGAACCATAACGTTTAATAAGGAATTATGGATTATTATTCTATAGATAACATTTCGGAAAACAACATCAAAAAGGAAACTTGTTATCTTATAAAATAAAATGCAATCTTCCTTAAACTATGGTTGTTAATATTCAGAAAGTAATGAATTATTTCAAAGCAAGCTAGAAATAATATGGGTAACTAACAAGGAAATAAAGATTGTAGCTGCCACTGAATTTTGACAACATTACTTGAATGTCTTTTCAGTAATAAAACACAAGGCTCCCACTGGTTTTGTCAACATTGTAAGTGTTACATCACCAGTAGAAAGCAAATAGCGATTTCTTTACTTTCCTACTCTCTCAGAATGCCCACAAATAGCAATGTTAATAACATCAAATATTTAATACTTTTTGGTGACAAAATACCCCTTATATTACCTGCAAATGTTTCACTAACACTCGAAAACGAGATATTTTCTATCATTTTGTAGTTTTAAGGTGAAATGCAGGAAAGTAACAAGAAACAAAGGAAAAAAGACTCAAAGTATAAATATTTGAATAATGTTACGGCGCAACACCAAATATGGTTACGCCGTAACATATATTAAGCAAGTACGAAGATCAAGTACAGCTTTACGACGTAACAACATATCTAGTTACGCCGTAACCATGTATTTGGAAGGAAATCTTACCCAGGATAGAGTTACGGCGTAACACCCCTTATGGTTACACCGTAACCATGAAGATCCACAAATATGGAATGATGATCATGTACATATAGAAATTATTTAAAGGTTACGGTGTAACACAATATCTGGTTACGCCGTAACAACTGCTTAAATATGGAATGTCGTGTAAGAATGTTACGACGTAACACCTTTATCAGTTACGCCGTAACAAGTTCGATACCTATAAATAGAGGCCTCATTCAAGCTATTCCGACATCACTTCCTCCACAGGCAATTGGAGAGATGACAAAGGCTTCCAACCTTCAAATAATTCCACCTAGAGTCCAAGGGAGATCACACTTCACTCACTTTTTTATTTAATCGTTCAAATATTAATCCTGTAAGAATTATGAGCTTTCAATCTATGATTACTTCTATTTCTTGCTGTGTTTCCGTTACCATGAGCGGCTAAGAACTTAAAGTGTTGGCCCAGTTATGTAATTACTGTTGTTATGATGTTTGTTTCATGTTAGATTATGGTTTCGTTAGATATTCTTTGACTATAGTGTAACCCTAGGTTTTGGTAGTATAGGTGGTTTGGACCAGGCTTGCCCCATAATTAGATTATCTAGTCAATATGGGATCCATCGGGTACTAGGGAGGATCTATGACTCCGACCCCTAGTGTAGGAACTAACCGGTCTCCGCACTTATCACTCAATATACTTAAAAAGCATGGGAACTCTTTCAGAGAGGGTTAATAATATGTATAGGTTATTAGATCAGTTTTGGGAATAGTTGGGATTAATCACTGCAACGTGGATATCCTACCTCCTATACGATTTAGACTGAGTCGGAATCGTGGGAAGTATAAGATAGACTAGATATGCTTATTCAAGTCTATCGACCTTAGAAACCACTAATGAAACCATAGTTTAACATTGCACAGGAAAACATTTTCATAACAGTAATAATGAAGTAACTAGGTTAGCACGTTTTCTCTCTTGATATCTCCAACTCTTTTAATTTTCAGTATTTAATTTTATTGTTATTTTTAATTCCTTTCAATTCAAATCAAAAACAATTTTATAAACGTGACATTTCAAATTAAAACTAATTACAACTTAGCTCTTGGGATGACCTAAGATTTACCATTCTATACTACCCACGATCAGGTTCTCAGCCCGTTAGTGCGTTGTCAGGTAGATCGAGTTTTATAAATTTAAAACTTGGTAAAAATATATTTTAAAATAAAATACGCATTAAGTTTTTGGCGCCGTTGCCGGGGAGCTAAGAATCATTAGTTTTAACATGAGTAATACAGAACAACCAGAATCAACTGTCAATGAATACCTAACTAGGGTAAGAGACGACAACGGACTTGGAGTTGTCAGACCTTTATTTGAAGAAAATATTAATTTCAAGTTCTGGGGTCAATGCATTAACGAATTAAAGGACAATGTGTTCCTTGGAAACAATGACGAAAACCCCCTTGAACACATCTCAAATATCACATCTATTGTCAACCTCTTCCAATCTCCTGGAGTGTCAAGAGACTAGGTAATGCTCATGGCATTCCCTTTTACGTTGAAAGGAAAAGCCAGACTATGGATAAACCGGTTGTCAGCAGGATCCATTACAACCTGGGACCTCCTAAAAAATGCTTTTCTAAGCAAATACCGCCCGCTTTCCCAAAATATCAGACAAACCAAGGATATTAGAAATTTTAGGCAAGAATTCAAAGAACCCTTACATCTTGCATGGGAATGGTTCAACGATCTGCTTTATAACTGTCCATAGCATAAAATCAATGAGCACAAACAACTATAAATTTTCTACCAAGGGCTAGATCTTGAAACTAGAAAAAAGGCAGATTTCAAGGGGCCTATCTCAAGGATGACACCAGCCGCCGGGATTAAGGCCATTGACTAATTGTCAAAACACTCTCTCTCCTGGTATAAAGAAGAGGAATACAAGAAAAATGATTTTGACAAGGTGCTCAAACATATCCACGATTTCAAACACAACATTAGTGTTCTTGACGAGGAAGTACGAATGGTGCAACACCAGTACAAAACTCCTAATGATGAAAGGGATTCTCTTCTAGAAGAAACTATAAGCTCCTTCATTAAAGAAGCTCACTGGATGCAAAAGAAGAGCCAAAATTTTGTTTGGAGAATTAAAAGGAATTACGACAGGACGTTTAAAAATCAGGCTTATGCTATTAAAACTATTGAAAAAAACATCGGCCGAATTGCTGAATCAATTCACGGGAGAGGGGTTGGTACTCTTCCAAGCTTTACTGAAACGAATCCAAGAGGATTAGCTCACGCTATTACCACTCGCAGTGGGCTAAACTACCAACCACCTAAAAACCCCCTTGAAGATAGCAACGGCCTACAAAACGTTACCACTGAACGTATCCTTGCCACAAAGAAAATAACTCCTGAACAAACACATAATAACATTAAAAAGACAGATCCACCTATCCCTTTTCCCAAACGACTAAAAAAGGAGAAGGAAAAAGAACAGTTCCAAAAATTCCTAGGGAACCTCCAGTAACTTCACATCAACATCCCCTTTATAGAAGCCCTCGAACAAATGCCAAAATACGCCAAGTTTATGAAGGATCTTCTTTCAAAAAAGGGAAAGGGGAGCGAAGCATCTAAAATTATATTAAATGAACAATGCTCCGCAGTCGTTCTGATCAAAGTCCCTCCTAAAGAAAAGGACCCATGAGGTTTCACTATACCCTGTATAATAGGACAAAGTGAAATTACAAAGGCCTTGGCTGATTTAGGAGCTAGCATAAGCCTGATGCCATACTCGATATTTTTACGACTTAACCTAGGTGATCTTAAACCCACACAGATGTGTATAGAACTTGCAAATAAAACCACTCAGTTTCCAAAAGGGATTGCGGAAAATGTTGTGGTAAAGATCGACAAATTTCTTTTCCCCGTCGACTTTGTAATACTTGATATGGAGGAGGGCCATAGAATTCCCATTATTCTAGGAAGACCATTTTTTGCCACAGCACATGCCATGATTAATGTTTTTAATAAAAAGATATCCTTCAAAGTAAGGGATGAAATCATCACCTTTGATTTAAAAAAATCTATGAGATTTTCCCCGTCTGATGAGGACACCTGCCATTCTGCAGACATAATTGACCTTTCCGTCATCAACAATATTAAAGAAATTCTTCCTCAAAAACACGATAATTCAATTGAACTCATTCTTGACCATCTGCCTGCAATTCATGAAGATTGTAATACCCCTGCTCTCTTCACTGGAAATTTTATCGATGAAGAAAAACCTACCCCAAAACTCAAAGAACTCCCCTCCCACTTAGAATATGTTTTTCTGGACGACAACCGCGAATTACCTGTCATAATCTCTTTGTTATTATCTGACCAGGCAAAAAGGTTACTATTAGAAGTCCTTACCAAACATAAAAAATCCCTGACATGGAAAATCTCTGATATTAAAGGAATTAGTCCCTCTTTCTGTACTCATAAAATTTTGATGGAAGAAAATTCCAAACCCACCATACAACCTCAACGTAGATTAAATCCTAAAGTCCAAGACGTCGTAAAAACCAAAATTTTATTCTTGACGCAGGATTAATCTATGCCATTTCAGATAGTCCTTGGGTAAGCCCAATTCATGTGGTTCCTAAGAAGGGAGGAACCACTGTGACTACCAACTAGGACAATGAACTTATTCCAACACGAACAATCATAGGATGGAGGGTATGTATTGATTACAGAAAACTTAACGATGCAACAAGAAAAGACCATTTCCCCTTACCTTTCATTGATCAAATGTTAAAGCGACTATCAGGAAATTAATACTATTGTTTTCTAGATGGATTCTCTGGATATTTCCAAATTCCTTTAGCACCAGAAGACCAGGAAAAGACCACATTTACTTATCCCTATCGTACTTTTGCCTACAGAAGAATGCCTTTCGGGTTATGTAATGCTCCTGCCACATTTCAACGATGCATGATAGCAATATTCTATGACATGTGTAAAGATTTTATGGAAGTATTCATGGATGACTTCTTCCTGTTCGAAAATTCTTTCGGAACTTGTCTTAACAATTTATCAAAAATGTTAGCCAGATATGAAGAAACGAACCTAGTTCTCAATTGGGAAAATACCATTTTATGGTCAAAGAAGGAATTGTTTTAAGGCATAAAATATCAAAAGCAGGAATAGAAGTTGATAAAGCTAAAGTTGTTGTGATCGCTAGTTTACCTTACCCAACCAACGTCAAAGGTATACGAAGCTTTTTAGGGCATGCCAGGTTCTATAGAAGATTCATTAAGGATTTTTCTAAAATATCCCGACCTATGACTCAGTTGTTGATGAAAGACGCCAAATTTGACTTCTCAGACGAATGCATAAAATCATTTGACATACTTTGGGATAAACTTATCACCTCTCTAGTGATTATTGCCCCTAATTGGGATTTAGATTTTGAGTTAACGTGTGACGCCAGCGACTATGCTGTTGGAGCTGTTCTAGGACAACGGATTGAGAAAAAATTCCGCCCAATTTATTATGCAAGTAAAACTATGAACAATGCTCAAGAACATTATACCACTACTGAAATGGAACTACTAGCAGTAGTATACGCATTTGACAAATTTAGGTCCTATTTAATAATGTCTAAAACGGTGGTTTACACTAATCATTCAGCCCTCATATATCTCTTCAGCAAACAGGATGCTAAACCTAGACTAATTAGGTGGGTCTTACTTCTTCAGGAATTCACTATTGAAATTAAGGATAAAAAAAGGACTGAAAACCTAGCTGCTGACCATCTCTCTAGACTTGAAAATCTGGGTTTGGAGGAATTAAACAAAGATACCATACAAGATAATTTTAAAAGTTTGAGTGAGGTGTGGGATATGATCGATTGTGAGAATATGAGGGTTTAGAGAAGTTAATTGAGATTTTATAGAGATGTGCTTTAGGGTTTGAGATGACCAACTGAATAAACTTGAGTCTTTATCTTAAAAAAAGAGTATTATAGAAAGAAAGATCAAGAATTATCCAATTCATGAACCCCTATAAGCAAGTTGTTGGCGGAAATATCTCAACGATTATAATTAATTAATGAAAATCTGTTATGCTCTCAAACAGTAGTAACGGTAACAAGCAGCACAAACTTTTGCCTAGCAGCACTAACTTTATGCCTGGCAGCACCAACTTTGCTTGGCAGTACGAATTTTGTGCCTGGCAGCACTAACTTGTTAGTTTCCATTAAGTACCCTTAAATCCAATCCAAACTGCATCTTTAACCCAATCTAAGCATCAAAACCATTGTTAAACACTTTTGAGCAGCACTAACCAAGGCAAGCAGTATTAACCTTTTGTTTTAGCAGTACAAAGTTTCTTCAGCAGTATTAACTAAGACCAGCAGTACTAACTTGTTGTACAAATAGTACTAACTCTGTCTTCGATAATTATACAACAACATGCCTCTATTCTACACAAGCACACTAGAAAAGACTAGATAAACATGTTAGAATTCATGAGGATCCATATTTATGCATAACCCATGAATAAAAGTTAAGAACTGTTGTCTATCCAACATATGAACCTTCCCTCAACCAATGCAGCTATAGACAAATTCATCTACAAACTATACAACAACTCTGAAATTACCATCTTGCCTTACCTGAACTAATGCAGCTATATGTTGAGCATGTCAATGTTAACAATCAAGAAATTAAACCTGCTAACATCAAAAACTTTAGTTAAAAGACCAGCCACATTATCATCAGTGTAAATCTTCAGCACTTGGATAAGCTTCTTCTCATAAGCATCCCTAATGAAGTGATGCCTAATCTCAATATGCTTTGTTTTAGAGTGAAATACTAGATTCTTTACAATGCATATTGTGCTTTCATTATCAATGTTGATCTTTGTGTTCATAAAATTGAACCCATAGTCTAACATTTGATTCTGAATGCACAATACTTGCCCACAGCAGTTGGCAGCAGCCACATACTCTGCCTCTGTAGTAGAAGTAGCCATAATTGTATGCTTCTTGCACTGCCATGAAATAAGTCTCCTGCTAAGAAATTGACAACCTCCTGTTGTGGATTTTCTGTCAAGATTTTCTCTAGCATAATCACTATCTACGTATGCTTCCAGGTCAAATGATGACACTCTAGGATACCAAAGGCCCAGTTTAGGTTTGCCTTTGAGGTACCTAAAGATCCTCTTCATAGCATGAAGATGTGAGGTGTTTAGAGTTACATGGAGACTGCAAACATAATATCAGGCCTAAAAGCAGTCAAGTACATTAAAGAGCCAATTATGGATCTATAAAGATGTACATCCACATCAGCAGCTTCTTCATCCTTGATCAAAGGCTTCTGGGTCTCTATTGGAGTACTAGCAGTCTTCACACTAGCAAAATCAAACTTCTTCAGGATCTCTGCAACATACTTATCTTGACTTAGGAAAATACCATCTTCTTTCTGCTTGACTTGTAATCCAAGAAAGAAGGTGAGCTCTCCCATAGAACTCATATTGAATCTTCTCTTCATCAATGCCTCAAATTCATCACACCAAGACTTCTTTATAGAACCCAAAATAATATCATTCACATAAACCTGCACTAACATGATATCATTCTTATCCTTCTTATTCCTGTAAACCTATTTTGTCCCAATTGCCTTCTTTCCAAAAGGCAAGTCAACCAGAATCCAAACTTTTGAATCATGAATTGCAGCAGCTCTTCCTGCATAGCATCAACCTAACTTTCATCTTCAAGAGTTTGAGATATCTTCGTGGGTTCAATCTGAGAAAGGAAGCAAGCAAACAAGCAGTGCTGGAAATCCTTATGATTATTTCTTCTCTGCTTTTGAATATAGCTTACAAAAGCATGTGCTCCTGAACTTTTGTTTACTTTGCTCCTTGTCTGAACTGCTGATGACATCAAATAACGTCTATTTTATAGCATTATTTATCCCATG
>BQNB010040080.1:2087-34587 GCA_026074375.1 Tanacetum coccineum
TTTCTGCTTCAGAACGACTCGGTCATAATGACTCGCATGAGACTCTCTCCATGCAGTCGATAAGAATAGGGTTACTTGCATAAGAATCCGTAATAGGGTAAAAATATTTTCTCCTTCCGTAAGCTTGGCCCAAACATTTATCTCAATTACTGGTATGTGCTTAATTACATACCTAGGAAAACGTGCCTAAAAGACTAAAAACATACCAAAAATACATTGTATTTGTGTGTTTTGCATTTATATTGTGCAGGAAACGGATATCTAAGAAAAGGATAAAACCGAAGCAAAAAACAGACAAAACCAAGCATGAAATGGAAAGAGCGTGAAAAGTCAAAAAGTCAAAGTCAAAAGTCAACCAAAAAGTCAACCCCGACAAAGTCAAAGTCAAAGCCGAAGCCGATATCGATGAAATACTTAATGGGCCCACCCGTACCCATCTAATGGGCCGGGTCAGCCCATTAATGCATCATATGAAGACTTAGAAGCTAAAAAGGCCCAATCCCTTTTATTTTATACTCGGCCCAAAACCCATATACTAGGCCCAAACACATTTAACAATGTTAAGCTCAAAACCCTTAAATTGTTAACCCCGTTAGTCCTTTAAAGACTATGGGTGCAAACCCACTATACTCCCTCAAGGACTAAACCTGCCAACCCACAAACTCTTTTACACCTCAGGGATTGTGGGTGAAACAAAACATATATCAAGTTGAGGTGCAAGTTTTGCCAAATCCCCAAAATCTTTACCCTGCTCACCCAAAACACAATTTTCCCGCCAAGCATAAAAACCAACACTATTCACCCATCACTTTCCTTCACCCTGCAACTACAAACAAAAACATCCCTATCCCCTTAAACCCCACCCCATAACAGTCCAAATCCACCTTGGCAATCCTTTGTATCCCCATTCATTGAAGAAAAGAGACAAATGATCAATGGCTCAGATCATAGACCTTGGGCTCAAAGCAAGATTAAGGGCTAGGATGAGATTTTTGATGCCTCTCACAAAAAAGCACAAGAAACACAAAGAGAAGGTCGCATGGACTATAAAAGTGAAGAAGCACACATTAAAGAATCGATCTAGAAGTGTGTAGTCTAGTTTTAAATTTACTTTTTAATGCTTTCATTTATGTTTTCAAGTCTTTTAATTTAAATTTCCAACTTTGAACTCTATTTTTAAGTTAATGCAATTTAAGTTTTCAAGTTTTTAAATTTTGTCTACTTTTCAAGTTTTATGCATTCATGCTCTCTTGTGTTTAAAAACCTTTTCTATAAGCTCTCACAAGCTTATAGAAGTTGTTTAAACTCATATTAAGCTTCTTCATAGCTTGTTGTGAGTATACTGTTTCATTAAAGAAAATTAGAAATTTTGAGCTTTTGGAAGATAAGCTTAAAAAGGATGAGCTTATGGGGTTTAGTGCTTATTGGTAAGCTATAGGGTGATAAGGAACTGATTTGGAAGCTTATAGTTCCTAACTAAAGCATTTGGACCTTTGTAAGTTGCAAAATTTCATTTTCATGCCATTTTATGCTTATTTTTAGCTTATTATTGCTTATTTATGCCTTATTGATGCTTATTTGTTCTTACTTATGCTTATTTGATCAAGTTTTATGCAAGTCATGCTTTGTTTTAACTTATTTTCAAGTTTTTAAGATTTAAGGGGGTGTTTGGGTTAACCACTGTTTTTGGTATAAAACATGTTTTGGTCATTCAAAGTCCACAAATCCAATTTCAAATCATTAAATATCAATGTTTAAGCAAGTTTTTACAAGTTTGATTCAAGTTTTCCAAGGTTTTCATGTTTTTATACCTATGAGTTGAATCTGTGGACTTTTTATGAATTTTAGGTGCATAATCTTCGATTTTAAGTTTGGGTAATGTTTAAGAGTTGTTTTGAGTCCATTTTAGTCATTAGAATGCATTAAAATCTGGTCTTAGAGTCTTGGTCATTGTTTCATTCAAATGCAACTTTTTTTTCAAACTTTTTAAATGTTAACTGTGGTGCTTTTTATGTTTTATTGTGCATTGGTTTTGATTTCAATTTTTGAGGTTTGAGAAGTGTGTTTTTAAGTTCACAATACTTTCATCTTTAAAGTTAGAATTTGGTCTAAGAGTTGAAGGATCTGTTTCATGTTTAAAATCATAATGGGTCAAAATAGTTTCTTAAGCTCAAGCTATGGGTTATATTTTTATCAATTTCAATCTGATTTTTAAGTTAGTTCTAGTTGTTTTTAATCTCTGAATTTTTGAGCATAAGCTCATTGCTAGCCCATCTTCATCTGTTTAGAGTTTTTACAAACTAATAAGCTTATTTTCTAGCTTAATTCTAGGGCTGCAATAAGCCCTTTGTCTTGTCAAAAACTAAAAAAAACTCAGCAGCCACTAAGTACCTATAGCTTTTTCATTTAGCTCTTAGATAGCTTATTTGATTTTCAAATTGTTTTCTGAGAGATGATTTAGGAAGCTTATTGCATAAGCTTTGTAGTCATATAAGTCATTTCTTCATAAGGTTTCATCTAGGGGCTTAAAATTAAGCCCAAAAATGCCCCCATTAGGCTGTTTTGCTTTTAGTCTTAGCATAAGTGCTTATTTGTTTTCTGAGCTTATTACTTATTATAATTGATTAAATTTTGTTTAGTTTTTGCTTCTTAAGTTAGGATTATGTGGGTTTTGGCTTATTTGGCCTTGGCTTAAGCTTATAGCAGCTTATCCACCAAGGCTGTTAAGGCTAAAAGCCTTTAAGTCTTTTTAGTCAAAATCTGTCCTTTTTCTTTGCTTATATCCAGCTTATTTTAAGTTTTTATAAAAAGTTGCTTTTTCAAAGTTTATTATTTTGGCTTATTTTATAAGTGTGTAAAAAGAAAAAGTAAAAAAAAATCATAAAAAGGGAAGCCACAGGATTCGACCCTGTGACCTCCCCTTTACCACACACTCGTCCCACCATACACACACACTAACTACCAGCACCAGTAGGGCTATCTGTTAGCCCTACTCACTTCTTTTCTTTTATACTCTTTTTATCCAGTTTGCTTATCTGCCTTATTTTGCTTAGTTCGTGCTTATTTAAATAAGCACTTTCCACCATTTTAATTTTTTTAGATTCAGCACTGTTCAAGCAACTTTTCATATTTTTTTAGATTTTTCCCATTAAGTTTAGTATTTTTAATTAATTTTTCTTTTTAAAACTGTTTTTAAATCATAAAAAATAAATAAAAATCAAAAAAATATAATTCTTTTTTTTTAAATTTTCTTTTATCATTTAGCACTTAGGAATATTAAATTTGCATCCGTAGGGTAAAATTTGTAAAATTTGATTTTTTAAAGAACGGGTTTCAATCCGTTCTCGTTTTCTTCGCGTTCTTAACTTTAGATGCTTTCGTTTTTAGTTTAGTTTTCTTAGTTCTTGCATTTTAGTCATTTATGGTTTATTAAAAGTTAAAAAATCATTTTAGGATTAAATTTTGATAATTTAGGTTTAAGTTACGTTTTTTTAGGATTCCCGTTATCATTTTTAGGGTTCTAGCTTTAATAACTTTCGTTTTTAGTTTAGATTGCCTTTTAATTGCTTTTTCCTGTAGATTTAGAAAACCAAACCCCAATTTGTGATTATTCAAGCATAAGTCCTAAACCTAAACTCGATTTTCCATTCACGCCTCGTCAAGGATAACGACCCGGGAGATTTTTGATTTTACTTTGGATAAAAGTAATTTTGTTGAATCTTTCGAAATACGTACACTATATATATATTATATAATTTACCCCTAAAATGGTGATTATTAATTACCAAGTGTTTTAAGGGTGACGATTTATCCGACATAATGTGGTTCTTCCTAAATTATGCATAGTTGATCAGGTTATGCATAATTGAGGACTAAATGACATCATGTCCTTTCTCGTCAAAACGTTCATTTTTCATACGCTTCACGCGTAAATTAATTCCAAGAAAATTTTCAAAGAGTAAAAACCTAATTGTTTCAAAAGAAAGAAAAGAAGATAGCACCACATTCCATTCTTATTAAAAAAAGAAAATTTATTCATACACATTATGTAAAAATAATACTTTTATTTTTAAATTTTTTTATAAAAGAAGATTTGTTTGACACCACAGGGTCAGTTTATGAAATTTGATAACACATTTTTCCATTGTTTACCCAAACAGTTTACACACAAAATTAGTGCAATTCGCGCAACGACATTTGTCCAACACACAAATTCGTTATTGCAATTTCCACAGTTTTAAAACTACCAATTCTCAAAACATTATTAAATACAGTTTGGTCAACGGTCACAACAAGTTTCAAAAATAATACCTACTCATGGATTATGCAAGCAAGTAACGTACTTGTGCGGTGGATCCACCAACAAGAATCATTCCAACACTCGGGGTCAAAATCAATCTCACACAACGCAAGTGCCTCGGGGGTAACTCACAACCTCTAGGCTTCACTCATAGTTAAACAACATATCATGACACCTGCCTCATAACTCATAATCGAGAACCAAATACAACAATCGTAATAACAACGCTTGAAAATAATCATACATACATACCCAATTTTCCTAACAAAAGTATACATCATTGGCTTTAAAAAAGCAGAAAATCCTAAACCGTTACAATGGTTCTAACGATTCTCAATACATAAAATACAGATTGCCTGAAACTTCCCCGGGGTTTGTAATATCAAAAGTAATGCTAAAAGATATGTGCAATCCACCACGCCGGGTGACAAGATAAAACTCTAAGGCAATAATAATCCTCAATCCAATAAACCTAAATCTTGAAGTCCTCCTACTTAATAGTACGTGAACGATAAAAGTGTGAGGTTTTAGTCTACAGAAAGAATTTCGAGTCAAATTTCAAAAACATAGGGCCATGCTAGAAAGTTTCAAAACCAAGGTGAAATTACCATTTTGTCCCTATTCTATCAAGGCTGCCTTTACTAAAATTTCCGGCTAACCTAAATGAGTGTATCTCCTAAACTGTGCGTCCGCAAAATCCAAAAAGACTGCTCAAATCTAAGTTTGTTTGATATCTAGAACTTACAGTTTTACATATTTAGGTGTTGCCATATAAGTTTTTGAACTTATTGCTCATTCAAATTCCGGTCTCAAGTTTTGACTAGTTTTACCATTTCTGCGATATCTCATTCGTCGGGCGTCGACATGACTCCATCCGAATTCCTACATGCACCTAAGAGATTTCTCTATCTCCTAGTTTAATTTTCCAGGTCTTCATAAACCAAAAATATTTTAAAACATACCCAACAAGCTGCTATCCCAAAGTAATCCCCAAAGAAATTTTGACAAATTTTTGTAGCTTACGAAAATGAGCGAAATTTGAAATTTATTGATGCTTTTGATGTGAAACCAATTGGAGGTGACAGCCCTAAGAGTCTTCTACAGGTACCTAAATTTTCTTTTGAAAAGTTATTACAAAAATATGGAGTTATACTCCTTTTCCCAACGGTATACCTGATTTGACTAGTTTCACTAAAACGACGATATCTCACTCATCCGGAGGAGATATGACCCCATTCAAAGAACCACATACACTTAAGACATATGCCCACATCCATATTGGATTTCTCAGGTTCCTTAAGACCAAAATATAATTCACAATCAACCCCAAAACCTGCTGGTTACAAACTGCCATGTAATCCGTTTCAAAATCCAATCAAACACCATTTTAATTCCTTCAAACGCCAATACAAAGCCATACCTAATGACTTAACACTCCTTCAAACACAAAAACTCATAGATTTCCAGAATCAAACATTTCATGACTTACTAAGTACAGGTCGATACGAGAGAATCAAACGCAAACACCAACTTTATTCGAAAGTTCTAAAGATAGACGTTTCCAAATGACATATTACGTGGGAGTAAGTTTATAAATATTTACCAAAACAATGAAGGTTCATGGGATGACAGATGAAAGTTATACTCCCATTAACAGGAAAATCTCAAAACAATAGGTTACAGAACAACATATACGATTTAAAAGCAATGGGAAAATATTCGAACTCGGAGTCGAACAATAAGTCACCAAATGGGATCGACAAACTACGACGAATCAACGTCACCAAAAGATAGAAAGTAAAGTCATGAAAAAAAAAGTTTCGAAGATAGTCATATAGCAACGATGTTTTTATCATGTATCAAAATAATTTTATCATGTATCAAAATAATTTTATCACATCGCATCGAGATGTTTAAAGAAATTAAACTCTTCGCAAGAAGCGAATATCAAGATATATATAATCGTATACCATAGAACGGATGCCGTATATATATATATATATATATATATATATATATTCATACATATAATTATTACTTGTACCAAGTGTCAACCACTTGTTAAGCACATAATATGCAATCAAATATATACCACATAAGGCTTCTATATATATATATATATATATATAATTATTACTTGTACTAAGTGTCAACCACTTGTTAAGCACATAATATGCAATCAAATATATACCACATAAGGCTTCTGAGGATCGAGAACAACACGCGCGTGGATATCGGACATCGATGAAAGACTCGTGAAACTTTTTCAAAAACAGTTGTAGTCCAAGTTTTGTAAAACGACTTAGTTTACTACAACTCGTGCTTTGGTAGCACTCTGTAACACCCCCAAAATGCGATACGTAACGGAATACAACGATTGGGGTGCTACTTCATAATACATGCACACGAGTCCCAATAAACGTTCAAAGATACGTTTATAAAACACAATTTCATTTACTATAAAGGTCAGAGTTACATAGGTCCCAACACCAACATAGAAATTGTTTCTAAAAGTCACAACACGACTTAATAGAAAGTGCGCGGTGTCGTGGATGTACATGATGGCGGGGCGCGCAAACAGGCCGATGACCTGGGAACGCACAGTGGAACGCAGGCCGCCACGGGAAGCGGGGCGCTCTGGTGTGCGTGAGAACGATGCCAGAGTGCGCGAGGGCGCAAAAGAGGGAACCGAGGGGAGAAACAGGAGAGTGTATCGAGCGGGGGTGGTAACGGGAGCCGGCTGGGTTACGAGAGGGCGGGTGTGGGGGGGCGTTGGGACAGGCACGTAGGGTGGGGGCCGGCCCAGGAGGACGGGCGCGGGGCCGGCGAGATTGGCACGGGTGGACGAGAGGCCGAACCGGCCCGGACAAGCCCACGCAGGGGGGCCCGGCGGCGGGCGGACGAGCTGGGGGGCGAGGGGGTGAACAAGGGGGGGACTGATACGCGGTCCTGGAGCGGCAGACAGGCTGCATTTCGTCAGCGGGGCGAAGTTATGGGGATGAAGGGGGATAAGGAGGGGGACGAGCGAAATGCAAGGAGGGAGGGAGTGTGAGTCGTAACGGGGGGGTCGGGCGCGCGGGGCGTGTGGCAACGGCGCGGTGACTGCGAGGCAAAATTCGTACGGACGGGCGACGGAAGGCAGACGGGGGGGTAGAGCGCCGGGGGGGGAGGAGGCCGGTGTTAGGGTGGCTGGGTGCTGATGGAGAAGGGAGGTGGGGGGCATGGGCGTTAGCAGCTCGGATCGAGGCGGCGGTGACAGCAAATGCGACCGGGGGGGCGGCGGACTGCTGCCGTGGGGCACGCGGACGGGGGGCGAGTACGCGGGGGGCGGTGCGGGGGTTGGGGCGGTTGTCGGGCATTTGGGTTTTGAGGCAGAGCGGAGGGGCCCAGGTATTACGTAAAGACGGGGGGTTGACTGCTTGCTAACGAGAAGGGGGGCGAGAGTGGAGCACATGTGCGGACGACGAGGACGTGGGTGCTTGGTGCCAGGATGGCGGGGCGGTGCCTGAAAGGCGGCTGGACACGGTCGGGCGGCACGATGGGGGGGGAGACGGGGGCGGGATATGCGCGGGAGGGTACCACGAGCGCGGTAGGGGCGGGGCGGTCGCACGGAAAAGAAACGGAGTGTGATCAAATCAAGTTAAAAGAGCGTTCAAATTCAAAATCAATTTATAAAAAAAATTTAAGTGGGATCGAAAACTAAGTCGAGTCCCGACATCAAAAGATAACAAAGTGAAGTCGCGAGAAAGTTTCAAAGATAATCATATAACAACGATTTTTTCATCATGTATCAAAATGATTTTATCATATCGCATCAAAATGTTTAAAGAAATTAAACTCTTCTCAAGAAGCGAATATCAAAGATATAATTTAATGTAACACCATAGAAGCGATGCATATATATAATATATACATAAAATAAACAATTACATTATAACCAAGTGTCACCCCCTTGTACGGGGGACGGTACGGTACGGGGGGAACTGACAGTAAAACGGGCATCATTTGGTGGGGGAGGTGGGCTGACACGTGTGGGAGGTGGGACTAGAGCCCGAGACGAAGGCTGGGGCTGGAATAGCGGGGGAGGTGGGACGTGAAAAGGATCCGGGGGCGGCCCGAGTCGAAACGGCGGGGAGGCGGGGGGTGGCGCGCGCGGGGGGAAGATCGCGGCGGGGACGCCGGCAACAGGCAGGGCGATGTCGAGACTGGGAGGGGGGCGGTCGGGCGCGTCGAGGGGGTGACTAGCGAGGCTGGAGAACGCCGCGCTGGGACGAGCGCAGGCACGACATGGGGCGGAATGGTATGGCGGGACGGGAGTCAGGGCAAGGCTAGTAAACAAAAATTGTTAGGCAAGAGGGGCGTTGGCGGGCACCGGGTCGCGACAACCTACGGAATGGCTGGAGGTGGGGAAGGCATGAAACGCGGGGTTCTGGTGGTAAGAAAGCGAAAAGTACGATACAGTGGAAGATGACGATGACGCCGGGGGGGAAGGCGCGGCTGCAGCATGAGGGGCGAAGGGAGGTGGTACCGACCGCGGTCGAGCCGACTGGGATAGGGGGACGCGCGGTTGCGGCCGGGGGGCGGGAGAGGGCGGCAACGGTAGCGCGGGGGCTAGGGGAAGGTCGGGTGTGGGAGCCGGGAACAGACTGCGCATAACCGGGGGGTTGAACGATAAGGCAGCTGAAACTCTAGCACGGATGGTTGGTTGGTAAGGAGGGCACAGAGAACGGACTGAGTGCACGGACGGGCGGTGGGTGCGGGTGGAGGGGGCGGAAGTCGACGTCACGGAGACGGGCGCCAAGTGCGGAGCTGGGCGCTGCTTAGGGGGGGGGGCCAGCTACAGCAGGGCGCGATGGCCTGCCGACCGAAGGACCGCGGGCAACGTATAGGGGGAACGACGTTACGGCAGGGGTACCATGCGAGGAGGCGAAGATGTGGGGGACGCGGGAAGCTTGGACGGCGAACGGCAGGGGCGGAGGGAGTGCAACGGGGTAGTAAACCGGGTTACCGGTGCGGGGGGGGGTTGGGATATGGGAGGAGCGGGTAAGAGGTGCACGCTTGAAAGCGGCGGCCGGGGCGGGGCAGACAGGTAATGGCGACGGCGCTGGGTGGCAGACTGGGAGGCCGCGTGGGGGGTGCGCGCGGTGTGGGTTCCAAATGCGGGATAGGGAGAGAGCCGGCCGACGGCCTGAGCAGCGGGGGGAGGGGAAGAGGAGGGGGCATTCGACGTCGGAGCCGCACAGGGGCGGGAGGGCCGGGGTCGCGGCCATGGGGTCGAGACGCGAAAGAGGAGGAGAGTTATGAGGGGGTGAGAGTGGGTAGGAACGATGGAGGGGACGGCGGAAAGAGGGACGGGGGGGAGGCCTGGGAAGGGGGGGGCACGGGGGATGGCGCGTAACGCGCGGACGGACCGTGTGGCGAGGCGGGGGGGGAGGGTGGGTGAGGAAAGCCGCCGGGCGTGCCCAACTGGGGGAACTCCAGGCGCCGCGAACGGCGGGACGGCTGGGCGCGCGAGGGGCAGCTTACGGGCCGAGTGGGGCGACCAGGGGGGAACCGGGTTAACTTGCGGAGGTGATGGGGGGAGGCGAGGGCGGACGAGGGTGGGTGGGGGGCGGCGCACGTGGTGGGGTGACGGTACAGGGCAAAGGGGAGGTGGGGGTGGAGGTGCGCTCGAGCGGAGGGATCCTGGAGGGAGGCGGAAGTAGGGTGGTGGAAGAACTCGGAGGGACGGCCCGGTGCGTGTGTGAACGGGCGGGGCGAAACGGCAGGGGCAGGGGGGTAGGGGGGTAGGGGGGGCGGGGACAAATAGGGGGGTGCGTTCTGGGGGCGGCGGAGGGGGAACCAAGAGGGGAGAACAGTTAACGGGGCGGACGAGCGGGGGCGGGCATTACGAGGGGCCCGACGGGAGGTGGGTTAGGGAGGACGTGCCGGGTGGCGGCTGGGGGAGGAGGGTGTGAAGACGACGGAGGAACGTTGGAACACGGCTGGACGGGAGGGCGGTGCGATTGGGAAAGTTGAGCGATAATAGGAGGCCCGGGAAACGGTGGCGCCGAGGTGGGGGGGGGAGAGCTAGGCGGGGGGCGGATGCGACGGGCAGGGCGCAGCTAGCGTTGGGGCCAGGCGTCTAAAGCGGAGGCGCAACCAGTGCGCACACCGGGGGGGGGGGGGGACAGGTTGGGGTCTGGGAACCCGGGGCGCCGGTGGCGAACGGACCGAAAGTGGAGCTAACTGGAAGGGTCTCGCGGGCGAGCGGCAGAACAGTTGGTGCAGACGCGGGTGGTCGCGCGCGGGGGCGCGGACGGGCCGGGTAGCGGAAGACACCGGGCGTTAGCGGAGGAGGAGAAATGGACGTGGGAGGACGCCGTCGCGGGGGGGCCGGCCTGGCGCGTCAGTTGAAGGGGACGGGGGTGAAGGTTAGCAGGGCGCCGGGACGTGCAGGGGAGTGTGCCCGCGGCGGGAGGCACGACTGGAGCGGCTTGGCGGCGGGCCAGGGGGTTAGTGGCGGCTCGAAGGGGAGTAGTGGGACGGGAACGGGGGGCACGGGCGGGCAAGGAGGGAGGCAGGGGCGGCGGGGCCCTCGCTAACCAATCTATACCGATTATAGCATCGAAACTACCAAGTTCTACAGGCATTAAGTTTATGTTAAATTTGTGGTTTAGGAAATTTAATGTGCAACCCTTAAGGATAGTGTTTAACCCAATTATTCTCCCATCAGCTAGTTCGACATCATAATAGTGATCTACGGTAGATGCTGTGATGTCAATTTGGGAGCTAAATGCAATAGACACAAAACTTCTATCGGCACCCATATCAAATAAGATATATGCATAGCGGTTGTTTAGAAGGAACGTACCCGCAACGACGTTGTCTGGGTTTGCCCCTGCGTTTCCAACCACATACACCTTCACTGGAGCCTTGTCATTCCCAGCTTGATTACCACGGTCATTGTTTTTCAGTTTTGGGTAGTTTCTTCTAAAATGTCCTTGAGCTCCTCACTCATAGCAACCATTTCCCTTCTGATTATTATTGTTGTTGTTGTGGTTGTTGTTGTTAGCATTTGCAGGTCGGCTTCTATAATCCTTGGCCAGATGGCCAACCTTTTTGTAGTTATTGCACCTAGGTGGACAAGGACCTTCACGATTGTAATTACACTTGGAACACAGAGGTTTAGGCCTGGCGTATGATTTCCTGTCACTATTGCCTGCAGTGTAGGCCTGGCCTGTGTTTTGCCTCTTGTTCTGTTGTTGTTGTTTATTCTGATTGTTTCGGGAAGTGTTTTCAAACTTCCTCTTGTTTTCAGCTTGTCTTTCCGCAATGGTACTGACTCTCTTCATCAGCTCAGTTTGTAAACTCGATAGCCTGCTTGCATCGTTTTCGGCTTTGATGCTTACACTGCGTGTATCATATCGGCAAGCCACCGATATTAATTTTAATTCTTGTCTATCTCTTCTGAACTTCCTGGAACACATCAAAGCTAGTTGCTGAAATTTACGACTATACGACCACCACATCGGTACCTTAAACCTTAAGTATTCCACATCTCAGTCTCAATCTTCTTGATCTCACCCCTCGGGCAGTATTTATCAGTCATCATTTTCTTCAGTGTTGCCCATGGCATGGCATGAGCTGCTTCAGGAGTAGTTAGTAGTATTTAGTCTTAACATGGGAATTCCACCATGTAAGCGCATCGTATTGTAGAGTGCAAGTCGCAAATTTGACTTGACAAGATGCTGTGCAATTGCTAATGCTAAATACAGACTCCATTTTCTCAAGCCATTGAGTGAGTCTGAAAACTCCCTCAGTGCCCTTTGAAGTCCAAGGTTTGCATTTTCAAGAATTCAGGAGTAAGAGCCATTCGCGAGCAGTTTGTGCAGGCCTTGGTCCTGAACCATTGTTGTTGTAGCCATTCCTAACCATGCTTGCTTCAGCTTCAGCCATTGCAGCAGCACCTCCTTGGTCAATTAAAGCCTGAAGTTGTGCCTCAGTAACAATTGTGGTGGTTGTTGCATTTGGGGTTGGTGTGACTGGTGTTGACCTTGTGGTTTCGATTGGTGCATTTTCTTCAATTACAGAAGAAAAATCAATACCGTCGATTTTAATACAATTATTATGTGACAAAACATATGCATCATAAATAAATAGATCAACATCCACACAGTGCAACATACAACCCAACACATGATTCGACATATAAATAATTACATCCATTCCATATTTAATCTAGAAATATACATGTTCGGTTTGGTACTTAATGATTCCCTATCGCATAGAGTTAATCATAAATGAAAAACAACTATAGAGCTCCTACTAGCCGAGGAGTATACCCAGTAATACGCTTGAGTAGGCTATAACAGGAGTAGCTAATCAGAAAAAAAAGATCTATACTAGGATAGCATACCAATAAACTAAAGATACTATTACAGCAGGCTAGCTGGGAGTAACCCTTAAAAACTTAACAGACTGCCTTAGTAGATACTATATAACCAAAGTCTAGGAACTGCTACTAGTGTCCTCCAATGTGTCAACGCGTGCTCCAGCCTTCCAGGACCTGGGTACGCATGATATGCTGAACAGCAAGATCATCTGCAGCCTGACGCTGCCACTCGTGGCGATGCACCTCAGTCTCTAATACTGTAAACTCGTGCCTTAATGCCCTACAGTGAGGCTTCAACCTAGCCAAGGCCTGCGGGTCTCCATACGTCTCTTGCTCGTAAGAAGTCTCTCTTCCTCATTACCTCTATCTCAGCTCTCACAGATGCACACGATGATTCTGGGCATCGTGATGTCGTGATGTAAAACTCTCAAACTCTCTCTACTGACGTACATTATCCTGGTTACTGTCCCTCTTGTTGGCCATCTCTAAGGCGGTCTTCATCCTCTCTCGGTATCTAGGATCATGGTCTCCAATAGTGTCTACTGAACTGCAATGGTATCTTTGGGCCTTAGTAGGTCCTGGCTGTCTACGCATCAGCAACAGCAGAACTCTCTCCAACCTCACACCCAGGTCCGGGAGTAGTAAGTAGTAGCCTCTTCTGAGGCGGTGTGTCAGCCTCAGAAATATCAGCTCTACGGCTAGTGGATAGTGCAGGTAGTGGTATAGGTAACAATGGTGGGGTCCCTGATGGGAGTAGTGAATGATAGGTGGATGGTGCTGTAGCTCTCATCTGAGCCATGGCTGCTCTAGTATGTGGGGGTCGGATACGTGGAGATAAAAAGAATGGTGGTAGTGGAGGTGTAGGTGCCTCATCCCTCAGTGGCACTAATTTCGCTCAGGATGCTCAGGGCTCCAGAATGTACAACTAGGTTCATGTTCCTCCATGCTCCTTTGGATCAGGTATATACTATGGAGAACGTGGCTGCCTGCTCTAACAAACTGTCGGCCAGCCTTTCGTAAGGATCCTCAGATGGAGATCTCCATGATCGTGCCAGATGAACAGATAGTATAGTATGGCGGAATCAGCTGACATGACTACTGTGACCAGCAGAAATAACTTATATGAGTATATTATATAAGGCTCTTATTGTAATATACGTAATATATTATAACCACGTATATCAATTATGAATGCATCTAGTCCAACTAACTAATGCAACAACTAGTGTGTGTCCCGTAAAAACCCCTTTGTATGAATGCAATGTTTGAAAACGGTTATAGTCCAGCAAAACATTTGACCTGGTTCTCTATAACCTTGGCTCTGATACCAATCTGTAACACCCCCAAATTGGGTCGCAGCGGAATAAGGGTCCGGGGCGTGTTACTTCATAGATCAATAACACAAGATGTATATAGAACGACCAAAAAGTCGTTTAAAACTGATACATTGGAATTAACAAAGTATTTGTTACATAAGCCGAAGCTTCACTTGTCCACTTGTTCAAAATACAAAGATTTCTAGCCCATAACAGTTATACAAAATGTAATGCGACAAAATCTTTAATGCATGATATCCAAATCAAAACCACCAATGTATCCCTGGCATCTCGTGCCTATTGACCACCTGAAAACATTGCTTTAAAACGTCAACAATAATGTTGGTGAATTCATAGGTTTGATAAATCATAATATGCAGGACCGCAAGACTTTCCCCGTGATAATGCAACACATGCAGACATCACAAAACCCGATTACATTTACCTAAGCTCATGACACTGAGCCGACAATTTCTATTGCAATTAATAATATATTGCATTTCTACACGATTGTAGATTTTTACCCGAACATCCCAAATCCGACATGCTATACGTTCGTTCCCGGTGATAGCTAGTCACCCGAACGGGATGGTCAATCCCAAATAGATCTATTCATAACATTCGCGCTCACATAATGTAATTCACAACTACATTATGGCAATTGGACTAGTTTCGATTGATTAATGGGCTCAACTTGGGTTATCGCTACTTAGGCAAACATGTAATCAATATAAAATATCCACTTGCGTCCATTTTATAAAAACAAAGATTTGTTTCCCACCCAAAGTTATAAATCATTGAAATCGTAAAATATGGGGCTATGAAAATCACCTTGAGTTCTGATAATCCAAAATATCACAGGATATAGGTCACGCAAATCGTCAGATGAACCTATGTAATTTAAGCCGGATAAGTACCATGTAATTCGATGAACTAACATATATATAGGTCTGTGTTAGTTACATCATACTATCGTTCGGGCTATCATAATTAAGAGGTCATGTAGTGAACGTATCATAAATCCAGCAACTCGTCGATACGCCACCCCGAAGAGGCCTCATTATGAAACTCCCTAGTAATATAGTACTTTGATACAACATTTAATTTCTATTACAGCTTTAATCACCATCTAATTGTTTTGAAAAAATTACGTTTAATTAGTTAAAACGTTTATAATTACCGTTGTAGTAAAACTGGCGTAACTTTCGCGTTTTAAGTCCAATTTTAACGTTTCTTGCGCTAAAGTTTTCGTATTGAGTTGAGTTATCAAAATTTGACATTTTCACATTTTGGACCTACTGGTGAACAGTAACTTTACTGTTTCACTAACTGACCCTAGTTTTCTTTACCGGTTTTAGTTGTCGTAATACCCCGCAAAACGGCGTTATTTTATTCGTTATAGCTCCGATTTTAGCGATTCTTTCGAGCACGTTCTCGTAATTGAAAGTTCTATTGATTTATGAGGTTTATAAAAATAAAAGTTTCTGTCATGAATAGTAACTTTTATAAAAATAGTTTTATAAAAGTATTAATTGTCGTAAACTCGCGAAATTCATAACTCATTCGTTATTAATTAAAAAATTACGATTCTTATCATTTTGGAATCATAAGAATATGTATAGTTTGTTAAAAATACCAAACTTTCTGTTTGAATACTTTTTATAAAAATTCTTTTACGACTTCGTTTATTAACGTATAACTTGTTTTTACCGTATCTTTTTCGTTATTTATCCGTTTTTCAAGTTTCTTACCTTTTCGAAATCGTCATGTGATATTCTATCTTTATGAAATATAAAATCCACTGTTTGGATTTCGAATCCAAACAGACCCCTTTTTGCTTTTTATGTAATTATTTATATAACTTAGTTTTAAATATTTATAACTCGTAATTTCTCAAGTTTTTCCAACACTCTTAACATACTATATCATACATATTATATAGTCCATAAGTCTATATTTTAGTCCTTGAGTTCAAGTAAACAAATCCATAACATCACATGAAATCATAAATCCTTAAGTAAACCTTTACTTCCAAGTTTACACTTAAATATTTTTACACTTTTACTCAAACATGTTAAATTCTATGAGTCTTATTCCCTTGATATTTTATACAACAACATAGAGCATGAATAAGTGTACCAAATGATATTATAGTTAAAAAATATGAGTTACATGTTTAAAACATCCTAATGGTGATTTTTGCTATAAAAGATTAATATACACATAAAATGATAACTATGAAATAAGTAGGGTCTTAGATACTTGTTTTAGCGAAGGGATCTTGAAATATTAACCACACCCTTAGTGGTTTACAACTTGCTTGAAAACAACCCTTGTTTTCCTTATAAAACCCTAGTTTTCTCTTTATGCTTCAACACTTGAAAATGGTTATTCAAGGCTTCAAAATACTTTAAGGTATCTTAGATTCTGTTTTATGAGAGTGTCGTAGAAATGATAGTAGGAAAAGTTTTATCGGATGGTTCTTGTGTTTATTGTGGGACGTGGGTAGGTAAGCCAAAAAGAGAGAAAAGTGTTTGATTTTTATCTAGGAAATGAATGTGTGCTATTACTTCAAGGGTGTAAGAGTTATAAGCAAAATGAGGACTAGTCAAAGCAATAATAGGAAGTCTTGGAGACCAAGGGAGTAAAATGTAGAAGACTTATGGTCAAAGGGAACAAGGTAACCATAGATCTTAATGGTGTTGAAAATGTACAAAGACCACTCTTGACAATTGTTATTTCTTTGAATATTGGCAATGATCCGGTTATGGCAATATATATATGATTATATTTGAGTTAAGTTTATTTTTTGGGTATAAATGGTGGGTTTTGGTGAAGGTAGAAAAGTTTTGGTGGTTACGGGAAGGCCTAAACGTAATTTATCGCGAAACGTTCATAATTTACGTAAACGATAAAAGAAAAAAGTAAACATGACCATAATTATTCTCAAAATAATTATGTAATACTTGATTGATGTAAACGCTTAATTGTTTGGTGCCCGTTTACATTGAACGCAATTTTATATGCTGAGCGATATTACTTTTTACATGAATTAACAAGAGAAAAGCGTACGACACTAAAAATAAAATTGTCGATTTATCGACGCGTCCATGACTCTATAAACGGGGTGTTATTACAGTTGTTGTTTTTAAGTTTGTAAATACGACTTAGTTACTACAACTCGTGCTCTGGTACCACTCTGTTAACACCCCCAAAATGCGATACGCAGCGGAATACAACATTGGGGTTGGACTACTACTAAAAAAAAAAATATTTTTTTTTAATTTCATAATACATGCACACGAGTCCAGTAAACGTTCAAAGATACGTTTATAAAACACAATTTCATTTATAAAAAGATCAAGTGTTAC
Source organism: Tanacetum coccineum (assembly GCA_026074375.1). Lineage (NCBI taxonomy): Eukaryota > Viridiplantae > Streptophyta > Magnoliopsida > Asterales > Asteraceae > Tanacetum > Tanacetum coccineum. The sequence goes on from BQNB010040080.1 coordinate 19,449, forward strand.
ATAGGTCCCTATACCATTATAGAAAATTATTTCTAATGCACAAACACGACTTATTTCTAAAACAGTGTTTAGTTTATGGACACTACTTCACTGGAGACACCGTCCTTGATATTTCGCGTTCCATCCCATCCAGCATCAACAACAATTAAACCTGAAATTACATGCTTAAAAGTAACAAAACGTTGAGTGAATTCATAGAGTTTACAATTAACACATAGAACACATATTTTGGGGTTCCACCCAAAACGCTTATAACATTGGCTCGTAAGTCATGCTTAAAATAGTGATTTCCAACTAAGGAGCCGTGTACCAAACTTAACACATTCATTCCCGTAGGACGAATTCTGTCCGAGAAAGTATGTTATTCTCCTAATATTAACTACAAAATGTCCATTGGACAGGGTGGTCCCACGGATTCATACCCCGGACAAGGTAGTCCAAACCCAATAGATTTATTAATTGCAATTAGCGTTCACCATCAACAAGGCAATTAACGGCCACACAGTAAAAGACATATACTCAATAGTGAATGGAATCATATTTAGCATCAAAACACATTGCGTTCTCATTTTCAAAACAAGCAAGTATCCCCCTCGCGGGTTTAAAAACATTTAAAACATTCAAAGGCAGGCATATGAACTCAACTTTGATAAATGCCGATGATTAAACCAATAAAGTCTTGCACGAAATTCCAACAAACGCGATCACGACTATAATTAAGAGTCGTTCGATTACTATATCGAAAAGTATTAATCACGTTGGTACATGTATCAAACAAAACCATATAATATAGATAATATATATATTTTACATAACATGTGGTGTGAATTCCACTTGCGACTTAGATCCATTACCACACAACATTGAGTTATAATTGTCCCCCACGTTTTTTCTTACGTGACTTTAAATTGAAACGTTTTTATTTTTGAAAACGTTTATTTTTAGAAAGTTACTATTTTCGAAAAGTTACCATCTTTGGTAAGTTTAAATATCTAAGTATATTTTTATTAATTATTATCATCTTGATTTATATCCACTGTACTTAGTTAATAAAACTATATAAGTTTATATGAACGTTGACTTTTTAAAGTCAAATTTTTGGCTTTCTTTGACTTTATACTTTACTTTATTTTTACCCAAATCTGACCCGCGCCAAACGACCCTCTAAATCACATTTTCACGATTCGGAGTAAAAAGAGATTCTATGCGAAACGATATTCCGGACAACTTTTTAGTTTCAGCCGAGACTGAAACTCGACGGAAAATATACGAAAAATGCCCCTGCAAGAATCTGCTGTAACTTGTATTTTTAATAAATAAACGCTGGCAGTTTGACAATCGTTTTGACTCCGCTATATCACGATCTTCGTGCTTTGACAAAAGAGATTTATAGAAAATCCCATTCCGGACAATTTCTTGTTTCGCCGAAAGACTGAAACGGACTTGAAGGTGCCCAAAACGGCCGTCGAAAATCTGATCAGCAACCAATTTTCTAAACATAGCTGTTTGCAATTTATAAGTTTTTCAAAACTTGATTCCCTCTAGTTTCTTCGTTATAAGGAGTCTGGGACGTTCGAATTACCGAAATGTACATTAGGACGAACTCTGTCATATTTCAGCATTAAAAATCAAATTTTATGATTTTTCGAACCTCGTTTTCTGAGCCAAACTTTTTGCTCGTAATTAACTTTTACAAAACTTATCAAAACTTCATTTTCACCTCACAACGACATCAAAATACGCCTAGCTAGCCTATCTTCGTCAACTAATCAACCCGTTTACAATCTATTCTAACCAACGAAAGTGTCGGACCTCATCACATATAATATACGAAATAAACAAATGATCGAAAACGACAAACGATGATAAAGGAGAATACTCACAACAACACTACAAGTGTTGTTTCGCTTCGGTTGGGTCCGGACCACGGTCCTAAACACCGGCTCGAAAACATCTCGGGATTCCAACTAAACCACTCGATTACAACACTAATCTAACCATTTTAAATCATCCCACAAGTCGAAAGTTCTCGAATCAAACCCGGATTTTTAACTCCAAAAATACTCATTGCATGTGTTGTTTTATTGCATAGATATGTAGGAAATGAAGAGAGGATTCGAAAAATATAGGTTGATTGGATTGCATGTGACTTTTTCCGACGACGCGGCGGTTTCTGGTGACCGAAAAACTTTTCCGGTGGTGGAGGGTGGCCGGACATGGAAGAGAGAAAAAGAGAGGGTTTTGTGTGTTTTGTGAATAAAAATATGGAAGTATATCCATATATATATATACTTGTATATTTGGCTACTTGGCAAGAATGGTCCTCCCCTCTTTTCTATCTTTATATTTTTGGCACGCCAACTTTTACTAAAATATAATTCGACAACCGTGGCTCGGGATTACACTTCGAGACCATTTCATTATTTTCGTTACATTTTTTTTCTTGGTTGTAAAAATATTTAATATAATGTGACATTTTTTAAAACAACGAGTTACGGCTCAAGATCAAGGAAACAAAATGACGACATTTGTAAGAACAATAAATTTACTATCTTAAAAATAATAACGAGACGCGTCATAAATTTTTACGATACTTAAAACGATTAACGAACGCGCGATCAAACGTTGACTCGCGAATCGTCAAAAATAAAAAATTTAAATTTCCGTTCACAATAAAATACAAAAATAATTAATTACGACAAATAAAAAATTAAATGTCGATGTTCGCTTACGAAAACTCTTAAAATAATTATTATGACGGCGAACTCTTGATCGTCATACGCGTCGTGAAACTCGGGTTGTTACAATATAGTACCAAGTATCGAGGCATGATAGGTAGTTTATTATACCTAACGGCAAGTAGGCCCGATATCATGTTTAGTGTCTGCCTTTGTGCTCGCTTCTAGAGGCTCCCAAAACCTCTCACCTTGAAGCTCGGTTTAAGCATATCTTCGATACATTTAATACGCCTACGTTATTAGGATTATGGTATCCTAAGGTGGACGCTTCAGAAAACGTAGTATTATGCCGACTCTTTTTTTTTTTTTTTTTTTATTTTTTTTTTTATTTTTTTTTTTTTTTTTTTTTGATCCATGCGGGTAGATTATGTAGGACCGAAGGCACTAGCGTATTTGTAAGTTCGTGGGATGTTGTTTAAACATCTTGGTTTCTGATGAAACTAAACCGCTCTTGCTTTATCCACTACCAAATCCGAATTCGTATGCTCCGGACAGGCATGTCAACAAGACTATGGATGAAACAAGCTCTTATCGACTACGACCGTACGACTCGACGACGTTCCCATCATGTGCGACAACAAAGGCGCGATTGCCACTTAGCAAACCGGTGCAACATATATCTGTACCAAACACATCAAAATACGTCACCACTTTCTTTATGGTAAAGTCCATTAAAGGAAATTTCTCAATCGAAAAACGTGCCATCCATCAATCAACATCCGACATTCTTACTAAACCTCTTAACGTGGAATCGTTTAAATATCTACGTCTTGGTTTAGGAATGTTGGAACATTCCAATATACCCTTATGTGTACCGTTCTCATTCTTCTAGTTTCGATTCTAGTCCGTGTTCCATTCCGTGTCGTGACAACTTAAATACTTCATCCGAAGTACTTTAAGCATATTTAATTCGCAAAATGCAAATTAAAATGTCACCCCTTTTTGTTAAATTTTCGTCAAAAATTCAAGTCCAAAACCATTTACTAAGGGCGGCCCCCAATATATTTGGGACCACCAGGAGATATGGGACCGCCATTAGCAGACCATACTATGGAACACTTAAACAAAAAATTTCATAAACAAAAAAAAACACTCCTTTTTCTGCCGCCATTGCCGAACAACGACCCAAACCCACCAAAACTCAAATTTCACCATTTAATGACATCAATTGAGATCAAACTCAAAAAAATAATCAGTCCTAAATCACAAAGTATCAATTGTAAGATATTTCATCAATTTTCTTTCAATTTGAGTCTAGGGTTCATGATGAACACCAAAAATTGAAATTGGGGGTTTTTGTGTTTTCTTTTAATTTTGTAAAATTAAGACAACTAGGATACAATGTATAACTAATATGCTTCCCTAGTATAGGATTCATACATTTGTGAATTTGCTGAAAATTGATTTTGACAAAAAAACACCAATTTGATTTTCAAATTATCACGTTAGGAACATAATAAAATTGTTGTTATACATTGTTAATCCAACCTAAAAACATTTTCAAACACATGCATAATGATCTCATAAACATATTTCGAGATACATAATTCATATGTATTTTTCGACTTATCTAGATGAGAAAAATCAAATTAAGGGTGTTTGATTAACTTCTTAGGATTTAATGTTTGGCCGAGTTAATAGATTAATCCACATTTTGTTCATTTTGGCACACCTTGACACAAAGCTTAAAAACTTAATACAAGTTATAAGCGCAATTAAACATATAATTCTAATTATGTCATTTTTAGGTAACAATGCCTTAACGTTACCCAGACTTGATCATCAAAGACACGAAACAGCTATACCTTGCTTATCAATGAATTTAATCAACCCTTACTAAACACAATGGCAAACCTTGAAAAATGATACTTTCATGAGGGAAGGGTTGTGAGTCAAAATTTCAAAAATATGAGTCATATTCGTGTCAAGTTTGAGTCAATCGGTTTTGATTGTTTGTTAAACATTAACAAACAGATTGTATCTCATTTTGTTCTCGAGTTATATAGTCACTTATTTTACCTTTAATCCAAGGGTTACTTCGTGTAATTTGTCAATTCAAAACCAAGTCATTCTCTCTCACTCTTGAGAAATTTGGTCAAATTCTAAAAATCCCCTTTAAAGGTCAAGCCTCTCACACCGACATGTGGTCACTCGACCACTTGCCAATAAGTGTTCCGAGTAAAGTCATATAAGACCACTCATCTTCTCAGTGTCATCAAGTCTTATATTCAAATCCCTCGACGAAGGTCAAGTAAATCGTACCAAATAAGAAAATCTTGTCATAGGTGATAACGAAATCCTAACCCGAGAGATTTATACTCATATGAAACCTTGGGTTGACATTATTTGTGAAAACGTATTTGTCTAGGGGACATTAGGGATACTGTCTTGCTTGTCTTTGTCACATTGCTTTTATTGCATTGAGACTATACTCCTTACAATCTAGCAATTTTTCAACTTCTCAAGAGGATGGAAAGATCGAGCAAACAAATGAACTTTTACCTTATAGAATGCTTTTTACTAGATTGTTCAAGCATATTGTGTCCATTTTTCCTGAGCAAGCATTCGATCATTACCTCGCACATGATTGAGCCATGCATCTGCTCGTTCCTCATTATGAGCGAAAGACGCAAGCGGATCGAGGCAAGAAAAGACCTCGTGAGTCAAATGCTAGCTCCTCCTCCACCACTCAAAATCATCCCTCTTCATCTCTTTCACTAGACGCCATAGTGTTGATATGATGATGACACATTTCATTCCAACTCGTCCTCTTCACCTTCCCAAAATGTCTCTTCTTCATCTAATGTTGTCCTTAGAGTCACTCAAAACCCTCCTTATGAAAGTCATTACTTGAATACACATCTCTCCGAAACTATTAAACTTCAAACCCAACAAAGAGATGCTCACCGGGAAGGGTTAAGGTCAATTGGACAAGCTCTCAAGAACATGATGGTGGAAAACGAAAATGAACGTATTGGCAAAACTACTATTACATTATTATTATTATTATTATTATTATTATCATCTCTTGTGTTTTATTTTATATTTCTCTATATATTGACTAGGAGTAGCAAATTTTATTTGCATTTGACTTGAATAATCTTCTACATTCTATTAACTTTCTATGACTAGCAAATTTTATGATTACATGAGAAGAAATGCCAATACTTGCTAAATGGATTAGTTTGTTAGATAGAATTCATATTATTACTGTAATTTTGATTCTTGGAATATTGGTAAGCCAAAATCACTGGACTAAGAAAAAGAGAAAAACTGGAAATCTTCTGCCTCTAGAAAAATACAAAATAAAAAAAAAAAAAAAAAAAAAAAATAAAAAAAAAAAAACACAAACAGGACCCCTTATATACCCGGCGGCACCCCAATATATTCAGGACCGCCTGGTGATATGGGACCGCCAAAGGAGGTAAGATAAATTTTCGAGTTTACCTCTTTTTCTGTATCTTGACCCTCCTACCTACATCCTCAAGTTGTCATTTCCCAGATTGGCTAAACCATTATTTAGACATTTTCTTCCTAACACCACTGCTTTGCCTCGTTATCCAATCTTTCTTTTTTTTTTTTTATCATTTATTTAATTCACCAACTTTCATACTTCCCACCATCTTCATCTCCTTCAAATCTCTCTTCTTCTTTATCAATGTCTTGCTCAAACCACCATTCCAACTTCTTAGAACCAAGGATGTCGGTTAGACAAGTATGGAAACGCAAACATCCACTCCAAAATATCCTTCCAAAATGCTCACCTCCTCTTCCTCACATGAGTTTATCTTACAATTCATTCACCACCTTATTACAATCCTTGAGGATCATATGATTAAACACATCAAAATTTCCACATTCTTTATTCAACATAATATCCATCTAATTGCTACATTCTTGCACCACCTTCACTACCACACCACAAATTATCCTCGCTTATCATGCTCATGTTGAATTTCACTCAAGTTTTTGTCATTGTGCAGTTTTTAGACACCAATTCATTCTTGAGAAATGAAATCAACTTCATTCACTATCTCCTAACCCGTCCCATCCCTCCAACCCGTATCCCTCCAAATCATGGTTCACCAACCCCTTCTTTTTCCCTCTTTAATTAATCATTCCTACATGATTAATCTTCTTAAATAATTGCTCTCTCATCTTTTGATTATGGCATCTTCTACCTTTCAAGAATCAACTAGTGTAGATCTATGCCTTATTATGTCTTTATGATTATCTACTTTCTGTTGTAATGATTCATACAAATGTTGTATGAATGTTTCTTAGCTCTTATTAAGATCTAGTTTTTAAATTTTATGTTGAATGTATTAGTTGCATGTGCTAGTGTATGAGTTTCTTGTTGGCTGAATGAAACTCTTCCTTTGTTAAATTGAATACACTATGTTAACTTGAAAGATATTTGTCTTGCACTTGTACTTCTAACCTTGTTTTGTAGCATACAATCTTCGTAAGATCGATCCCTTGGTGGCTCGAACAAGGGGGAGCACACAATAAAGGGAGTCTTGATATCGTCGATTTCTTTCTTCCTTCGATAACTCGACGATCATTCTTTTTTATTTCGACAAAAAAAGGTGAAATGGAAAATAAATCATTTAATAATTTGACATCTTTAATTTTATTTAAAATGAGTTTATATTTTGTCATCATCAAAAAGGGAGAGATTGGTAATACAAATAATGTCTAAAAACGTTATTTATATTTTTCGACCTCTCAACGTTTTGATAATAACAAAATGTAAAAACGTTTACAATAAAAATAAATGTTTACAAATTATCAAATGTAAAATTTCATTTCTAAGATTAGTGATCACTTAAGGTATGAACAAACAAAATAATTAAGCATGATTAGTGATCAAGAAAATATTTTTCTCTTAATCCTCACTTTTAATTCTACAAAAGTATTTTCTCAAAAATACATTTACAAAATATTTTCTAATTAAAAGAAAAGTTTTATTAAAAACTTAAAATTTGAAATTTAAATTTTCCGCCCAAAATGGAAGGTTCCATAACAGATACAACCTTTACCACAAAAAGACAAAAAAGGGAGCGGAGTCTAGTGGCGGCCCCCTTATAGGCCTGACGGCCCCTTTATATATAAGGGACCACCGGGACCACCACCAGATAACCGTTGGGATACCCTGCCTATAAATACTGCTCCATTTCCAGCAGAAAAACATTTCTTTTTGCACGAAATTTTTTAGTCTCTTCTTTATCTCTCTAAACCTTCTTTCTCTCACTAAAACTCTTGATCACTAACATACTTAGATCTTGTTTCAAGTGATCTAATCTCTTCTTCTTACCTCTTCCCTCTCATTCAAGTACAAGAGAAGAACACTTGTATTCGTCAAGAAACGAAGTGTTAATTAGTGATCTCTCCTCTTTTCTTTTAAGTACCAAACCTCTATTGTATTTATCTTGTGTATTTGTATGATTCGGATATTGTGTAGATCTGATAGTGTAGATCTTGTGAGTTTGTATATCTTGTGAAGTGGCAGATTTGTTCTGGCTAAGATTAGGACTTGACATTTAGCTTAGTGTCGGAAAATACGTAAGCGGAAGTATAACCGTTCTTCTACATAGTAAACCCTTGAGATCGTAACATTCCCAATCTGATAATCACCATATCCCAATATCTTTGCCACGTGATCGTTTCTGAATTTTACATTACCCAAAAATTTATTGACGAAATTGGTGAGCTGAGAGCTTTCTCCGGTCATGTGCTTGGAGCAGCCGGAGTCCAAATACCAGAGACCAATTTGGACGACCTGCATTCCTTAAGAGAGGAAGATGGAACATCGGAAACTATGGATCCCCAAGATTTACTGCGTTACTTTTTTTTAGCAGATATAGATTTAATAATCTTAGGTTTGCTAAGGAGAACATTAGTTATAAATTTCCCAGGTTTCCTTAAGTAAACCAATGTTACTACAGGCTTAGGTGTATCACTTTCTAGAGCAGTTGGTTTCCTAAGGGGCACTTCAGCAGTTGTGGTAATCCTAGTTAAAGGGCACGCATTTCCTACTATGTGAAGGTTCGACCAGTAGGTCTTCAAGTGTATCCAATATTTGTAAACACCTTTCCTGTTGGTTTCCAAACTTTTCTCTTTGAACTTTTCTTAACAGATTTAGATTTATCACGAGCATTCACGTCATTGATAAAATCAAGAACACACAAATCATGATTATCAGAAAGCATGCAACCATTACACTTAACACATAGAAGTTTAAAATTCGCATTAAGCTTGGCATGATGCACATTTGCAGTTCCGTTAGGTTCCACAACACAATTCTTATTTTTCAAACTATATTTAACCGTCCTAGAGTGGGCTTCTACTTTATTCTTCTGAGTACTACTTGGTGTTTGCTGAATCTTATCTTTCTTTGTATTGCCTGAAGGCTGTGATCCGCTAGCACTAGTAGACGGTTTTACTCCTGTAGAAGACAACATAGTTTTCTTAGAAACTAAGTTTGATGAAGAAGATGTTTTTGTGTTTGTGTTTCCTGAGGATGTTACGGGCTCAGTAAATCTAACTCTTTTATCCTTGTTCTTTGGGGTTCACGCCACTAATTTATCACCTAAAATTGTGTTGCTAGGGCAAGTTTGTCCGGACTATTATAAGCAACTCTGAATTTGTTTAGTCTATTTAAAAGCAGAGTGTAAGGATTCATTTAGAGGATTTTGTGATTTTTCTTGTTCCATTATTTCCCCAAGAATCATAGCTTCTTCCTGAGTGTGCTTAAGGTAATCAGAGTGAGCTGACCTATTGTTCAACAATCTAGGGTTCACATATTCGAACACTTTGCTACTTTTCAAAGTTATTAGTCGAGGGAGATTGAGATTCTTAGTTTTCGTAAATGCTTACTTCATAGCATTGCGTGAGGACACGGCAATACCTTAGTATGGGGGATTTTGGTATGTGCTTAATTACACATACCTTTTACCTTTAAAAACGAGCTAAAATAACCAAAAATGGACTTAAAATGCCAAATAGATGCTTGTTTTGCTAATTGTATTGTGCAGGAACGGATAACTAAGAAAAGAACGAAAAACAAAGCCAAAACGACAAACCGGACTCGGAATGGAAAAGACTGTGAAAGACAAAGCCAAATCGAAGCCGAAAAGTCAATAAAGTCAAAAAGTCAACAGAAAAGTCAACTGGTCAAAGTCAAAGTCAACCCAAGTCAACTCCGAGGCCAAAGTCAAGAAAATATAAGTTTAGGGATTGAAATTGTAAATCCCTAAACTTATTTTTAAAGAAGAAAAGAGGAAAAGAGAAGAGAGGGGCCAAACTGCCATTTTGGCAAAATAACAAGTGGGGGGGCAAAACTGCCAACTCCCCACACTTGTATTACCCAAGGACGAACCATGCAATAAGTCATATAACTTCTGGGGACTATTCTTGCCAAGTCCCCAAAAGTTGTAAACACCAAGGACCATGGGTGCAATCCACCATAACACCATCAGGGACCATTTGTGCCCAACTCCCAAACTTACACTCTGTCTCACCCCCAACCTGTACAAACGAATTTTCCCGCCATTTTTGTCTTCCCCAAAAACCCACTCACGGGTTTAACTTCACCCTTTTTACCCTGCACCTCAAAAACCCCATGAACAAACACCTCCCCCCTCCTCCACTTAAACCCATGCCAAGTTGGCAATCCCACAAATCCCGAAGGCCTAGTGGACGGTTTAGATGATTTCTTTTAGTCTTGCTCTCACAAAACAAGCACAACAAGCACATTAGCAGCTTATAAAAAGGGAAGAAGAAGACAGAAGTAAGTAGTTAGTTCTTAATTTTCAGTTGTTTTTATTTTTCAATTTTCACTTTGTAATTTCTCGTTTTTAAGCAATTTTTCTTTCAAGTTTTTTAAGTAAGCTTTAAGCTCTTGTATTCTCTTCTTTTAAGCTTGTACCTCACAATTCTAGTAATACAATTCAGTTTTAAAGTCTCTTTGTCTTTAAATTTCAGTTCTAAGTCGTTTTTCATCAAATAAGCTCTTAATAAGCTCATTTGAGCTTATTACTGTTCACAAGCTCAAATTTAGTTAAAATTCTGTTTTTAGCTAGTCATTAACTCACTTTTGTCCATTTACATCCAAGTAATGATCACTTAAGCAATTGGTATTCATTTTTTAAGGCTACAAGGAGTTATAAGCTCTCAAGAGCTTATTGAGCTTGTTGCTCAGGTCTAGAGGCTAGGGAGCCATTTAGGTCTGTGTTCTTAAGCCACTCACTCAGATAGAGTGGCTTGTGTCAGAGACTACAACTCAAAAGGTTTGATTTCTTATTTTGAATTTTAGCTTAAATTTAGCTTAATTCTTTAGCTTATTGCTTTGTTTTCTTTATGTGCTTAAAACTTGTTCATTTTAGCTTAGTTAGCTTAGATATGCATATGCTTTAAGCTTTTGTAGTCTAAATCCCTTTAGAAATCAAGTTTCTTAATTCTGTCATTTTTAAGTGTAGAAAGCTAGGAGAGAAACTACCTTAATCTTCCTAATAAGCTATGATTTTTAAAGTTCAATTAGTTTACTTAGGTTAGTTTTGGTGAGGGTAGCTAAAAGTTTTTAGCTGAATTAGTTTTTAAAACAGTTTTAAGCTCAAAAAGTTTGGGACAGTTTGGCTTAAGTAGTGTTTGGTATAAGCTGTGTTTGACTCTTAAAGTCAACAGCATTTTGTCAACAGCTTTTATAAAGCTGAGTTAGTAGTCATAATCAAGGTATAAAGTGGTCTTAAGGATTAGTTTGCACTATCTCAAATTTTTGAACTTAAAAACTTCAGCTTTGCACCAGGGCAGTTTTGATGTTAAGAAAAATTTGAAGGCTAAGTGATTTCTAGTACAAGAGTGTTAAAACTTGGTTAGTATAGATTTAAATACATGAATTGAGTTAGTATAATAGTTTCTAAAGTGTTGGTTTGGCCTGCACTTTAGTGTGTGCCAATTGCATCAGCATACAACAGTTTTAACTCAGTTAAAACTGTTGTAGCTCATTACTTTCCTAGCCACTTTTAGCTGTAGTGGTTAGAAGTTAGAGATTGATATTGAGCTTGTTAGTAGTATTCTAGTAGCTTAATATAGATAAGCCCTTAAGTTTCCTTTATCAGTTTTTAGTATAGCTCATTTTTCCTGTCAAAAGTAGCTTATCAGCACAATAGGATTTCAGCTTATTGCATTTTGGATTTTCTTTTCTAGTTTTAACTGTGAAAAACCTTATATCTAGGTAAGTCATATAACACTAGCATAGCCTATTTCCAAAGTCTTAGATTTTTAAGTTCACTAATAAGCTCTTTAGCTTATTAGTGAAAGCTTATTTCAGTTTAAGCCTTAACCTTACAACTTTTAAGGTCATTTTTCTTGTTAATTTTGTTAACACTTAGATAATTTTTGTTTAGATATCTTGAGTACACATCTTGATCTACAATTAGCATCTTTTGTTTTTCATTTTCATCAAGTATTAAGCTAGAAATAAGCCAAAATCCAAAAAGCTCTTTAAACCCTTAGTTTCTGTGACAGAATCTAGAGAGCTTATTTTCTAGCTTATTCTGTTGTCAAAAGTTCATGTTGCCTTTGTTAATGTTGTAGAGAATAAGCTCATCTATAGATTTGTAGTTTTAAGTTTTTGCTGAAAAGCACTTTTCAATAAGCTAAAAATAAGCTATGTCGCGAGGTCTGTTTGGTACTTTCTCCAAAGTTCAAGGTCACCCGTTTTCACTATAGTGTAACTTTCCTAAAGTTTGCCCGCCTACCCTTTAGTTGTTTTTTACAATTTCTACCCTAGAGTTTTGCAAAAATTAAAAGAGAAGGGAAGACAAGGGACCCGGGTGAGCAAGACTCGAACCCGGGACCCCTCGATACATCCCCTCGGGCCTTAGTCCAATCATACTTACCACTGCGCCCGTTGGGTCTTTTTTCGATAAGAAGACCACAAGCACTTGTTATTTATATATGCATTTTAGCCTTATAAGCTTATAAAGCTGATAAGCTTATTTTCTGGCTTATTTGTCGAGCTTATTTTGGTTTCTTATTTTTCGTAGGTACCTTATAGTGTCTAGTATTTTGTGTAAATTTTTCAGAATTTTTTGTAAACGTTTAATATTTTTTATAATTTAATTTAGTTAAAAGTTTATTTTTTTTTTTATAATTTTAATTCATAATAAATACAAAAATATCAAAAAAAAAATATTTTTGCTTTTTTTTAGGAAAATTTTCTTTATCATCTAGGTTTGTAGGATAAAATATGACATTTTTCGTTAGGGCAGTTTTATAACTTTTCATCTTTTAAAGAACGTTCCGGTGACTGATTTTTTGTTGTTGACTCGTTTTTGGGTCAAACGAACTCCGTTTTCGTTCTAGTCTTTTTCATTCTTTCTCGTTATTTGATCCCTAGGAGTAGTTTAGAAGCGAAAATGTTCTTCGTATTCTCATTTTTAAAGAGTTTAGTTTTCCTTTCCACCTTATTTCGGGATTCGGGCCTTCGTTTTCTAGTTTAATTTCATAATTTCTAGGTTTTTCTTAAACGTTTTAGTCCGTTATTATCTAATTTGACTTTTTCAACTTCCCAAACTCATTCCTTCCTTCAAACTCAAATCTTCGATCGTATCGATTTACCATTCCAGCCTCGTTGGGGATTTACGACCCGGGAACATTCTATACTACTTCTCGGTATCATTGATTGTTGGTTTTTACACTTCTTTATATATTTTATATTTTATTATATATTATATATATTTACGGTGTGAATCCGGCACGATCAATTTTTGGCGCCGCTGCCGGGGAGGCTGTGCAACCGTTTATCGTTACGTTTGACCATCTGTTTTTGAAATTGTGAATATTTTCTTTTATTATAAAAATATAAAAAAGTACAAAAATATTTTTCATTTCTTTTTAGTATAATTATCATTTAAAAATCCAAAAAAGAAAAAAAAAATCAAAAATATAAAAACATTGTCCATAAAAAAAAAAAAAAAAAAAAAAATTCACAAATTGGTAAAATACCAAAATATAATATTCTCAACTGAGGTATTATCATAATAAGTTCCGGTGAACTTGTTGGTTCCCAATTCGAACAAAAGATTTAAAAACTTGCCTTTTGTGTCTCTTACGACGTACGGCTCACCTTGGAAAGTTGAACAAACTATAAAGTGGGTATAAGGAGGGTTGTTCCTAGGAACTACGACCCGAAAGGAGAAATAAGCTTCGCGCTATTCCTACTCCTCCGCTCACCTGTGCGTTTATCTTTTTGAGAGCTACCGTGAAGTAAGTAGATTATCAGGTTTAAGTTGTCTTATCATTTTGTCCGTTAAAATAAATTGTGAATTAATGGAAAACCCAAAAATAATCTTCTTTTTCTTCGTATCATTTAATTCTTTTCTTATCCATCTTAATGTTTAATTCTTATGACGTCATTCGATTATCGTTTGAATCCGATTTACGCGATTAAAGAATGCTCGTCTTGTGGAAGTTTGTACACTTCAAACTGTGGTTGTTCGAAAGGGAGTCTTGAAGACAAGATCTAGTTCCTAAAAACCCCCTCGAAAATTGTGCAAGGTGTGCAAAGTGTGGAACCCCGGTTGATGGTCCCCGTATTGTCAAGGAGTGCTCTTTTAACGAAAAAATTTATGGAAGGTTTGTTTACAAATTGTTGGAAAATGAATTTTATCAAAAGACTTCCAAAGACACTTCCGAGTCACCGACGACAATACCAACGTTGTTAATGCTCCTCGAGAGCCCAATCGTTGTCAATCAGGACCCCGGTAAAAACTCCTCACCAAGTCCTCCACACATTGACCATTGTTGTCACGAGTGCGGTGACTCGTTAGATGGAATCATTTGTCGACAATGCACTGTAAGTCTTGTGGAATGGTGCTCATTCCGGTTTAAAATAGTCCTCCTACTGAAAGTTCCGATTATCTCTAATCCGGACCATCAAAATCAAACCATTGAATGAGGCCCCTAACAAAACTTGCAAGGTTTGCAAACAACAATGTCTCCCTCCATGGGTACATCGCCAAAGATGTGGTTGTAATGAATACGATGGAGTTTGTTTTTATTGTAAGGTTGGAAATGGAACACAAATCAATGATTTAACTCCGCACTTTTCTAACGATTCTCCAAGTGTTGCAAACCATCCTCCACAACCACAATACGTACCATACTCTCGTGAGTTATGTGGGAACGATTCTCATTACAGTTACGATTGTCCACTAGCTCAATCCCCAGTTGTCCTACAATCAGGACCCATGTTACAATCAAGAAATTTGATTATTTTCCACAAACTTCACCGAGTTTCCCACAACAATATCGTTGTTGTGAAAATTGCGGGGTCCTCAAGAAACTCCAATGTCAACCAATGAATAATACTATTATCATGAATCAAAATTCTTGCT
>BQNB010040080.1:44587-47645 GCA_026074375.1 Tanacetum coccineum
CAGCTTTTATAAAGCTGAGTTAGTAGTCATAATCAAGGTATAAAGTGGTCTTAAGGATTAGTTTGCACTATCTCAAATTTTTGAACTTAAAAACTTCAGCTTTGCACCAGGGCAGTTTTGATGTTAAGAAAAATTTGAAGGCTAAGTGATTTCTAGTACAAGAGTGTTAAAACTTGGTTAGTATAGATTTAAACACATGAATTGAGTTAGTATAATAGTTTCTAAAGTGTTGGTTTGGCCTGCACTTTAGTGTGTGCCAATTGCATCAGCATACAACAGTTTTAACTCAGTTAAAACTGTTGTAGCTCATTACTTTCCTAGCCACTTTTAGCTGTAGTGGTTAGAAGTTAGAGATTGATATTGAGCTTGTTAGTAGTATTCTAGTAGCTTAATATAGATAAGCCCTTAAGTTTCCTTTATCAGCTTTTAGTATAGCTCATTTTTCCTGTCAAAAGTAGCTTATCAGCACAATAGGATTTCAGCTTATTGCATTTTGGATTTTCTTTTCTAGTTTTAACTGTGAAAAACCTTATATCTAGGTAAGTCATATAACACTAGCATAGCCTATTTCCAAAGTCTTAGATTTTTAAGTTCACTAATAAGCTCTTTAGCTTATTAGTGAAAGCTTATTTCAGTTTAAGCCTTAACCTTACAACTTTTAAGGTCATTTTTCTTGTTAATTTTGTTAACACTTAGATAATTGTTGTTTAGATATCTTGAGTACACATCTTGATCTACAATTAGCATCTTTTGTTTTTCATTTTCATCAAGTATTAAGCTAGAAATAAGCCAAAATCCAAAAAGCTCTTTAAACCCTTAGTTTCTGTGACAGAATCTAGAGAGCTTATTTTCTAGCTTATTCTGTTGTCAAAAGTTCAAGTTGCCTTTGTTAATGTTGTAGAGTATAAGCTGTTCTTTAGGTTTGTAGTTTTAAGTTTTTGCTGAAAAGCACTTTTCAATAAGCTAAAAATAAGCTATGTCGCGAGGTCTGTTTGGTACTTTCTCCAAAGTTCAAGGTCACCCGTTTTAACTATAGTGTAACTTTCCTAAAGTTTGCCCGCCTACCCTTTAGTTTCGTTTTTTACAGTTTCTACCCTAGAGTTTTGCAAAAATAAAAAGAGAAGGGAAGACAAGGGACCCGGGTGAGCAAGACTCGAACCCGGGACCCCTCGATACATCCCCTCCCTTTCAAGCATACTTACCACTGCGCCCTTGGGTCTTTTTCGTTAAAGACTCAAGGGACTTTGGTTTTATACAAGTTTTGCCCAAATAAGCTTATAAGCTGTCAAGCTTATTTTCGGGCTTATTACATAAGCTGTGTGGTGTTTGTTAATTTTCGTAGGACCATTAGAGTGTCTAGTATTTTTTGTAAATTTTTCAGAATTTTTAGTAATCATTTAATATTTTTTATAATTTAATTTAGATAAAAGTTTATTTAATTCATATAAAATACAAAAATTATCAAAAAAATATTTTGCTTTTTTAGAAAATTTTCTTTTATCATCTAGTTTGTAGGAAAAATATAAAAATTTTCGTAGGGTCATTTTTATAACTTTTCATCGTTCAAAGTTTGTATTTTCAATAAAGGTTTTTAATTAATTTTTTTTATAAATTTAATTTTTAGGAAATTACAAGTTTATTTAAATTTCAAATAAAAAAAACTACTAAAAAATTTCAAAAAAAATTATTTTTGCTTTTTTTTAAGAAAATTTTCCTTTAATAATCATCTAATTTGTAGGAAAAAAAAAAACATAGTTACCAAATTATTTTTTTCCGTAGGTTCCCCCCCATTTATTATTAAAAACTTTCCCCACCTCCTTTTAAAGAACGGGTCCGGGTTAGAACGGGATTTTTATGTTTTTGAACCTCGTTTTTTTTTGGGTCCACAAACGAACCCTCCGTTAAAAATCGTCTTAAGTCCCCCCACCCTACCCTTTTTTTCATTCCTATCGTAAGTTTGATCCTAAGTTTAGTTTTTTTTAGAAAAGCAAAAATTTTCATCCGTAGGGTTTATTTTTAAAGTTTTTTAGGTTTTTCCCCCCCTTTTTTTTGTTTCGGGGGAAAATTCGGGGGCTCCTCCGTTTCTAGTTTTTAAATTTTCCGCAAATTTTCCCCCCCCCCCCCCTAAGGGTTTTTTTCTTTTAAAAACGGTTTTTAGTCCCGAATATTATCCTTTAATATTTTTGACTTTTTTTCCCCAACTTGTCCCCAACCCAATCCCCCTTTCCTGTTCAAACCGCAAAATCTTTTTCGATCGTAAAATCGATTTTAACCATTCCAAGCCCACGTTGGGGGAAATTAAAACCCGACCCCGGAATGCACTATACTAAACTTCAACGGGTTGTTTTTTAACCTAACTGATCTGATTGTGTTGGTTTTTACACTTAGATATATATTTTATATTTTACTATATATTATATATATTTACGATGTGAATCCAGCCGATCAGCTTGGTAAAGGATTAAACCTCCACCGCTAGGCGCAAGCATTATTCATTACTATCAAAGAGGTCTTTTTAAAAGGTTGTGGGGTGTAGGTGTACGATAACATTAACGGAAACGGAAATAGATGGGATACATTTGGGAGTGACTTTTAGGTGAATTTGAAGTGGAAGGGTTAGCTAATTATTTATAAGAATACACGTTGGTTGGGTTGCTAAGCCAAAGACTCGGACAAGATATACAAATTTACAAAACTCTACATCCATCTCTTTCTTTTTCTTTTCTTGACTCAAATATAAACATAGACATAAGTAAATGGCAGCCCGTATATTTTTTCACTTTTTTTTATATATAATTTTTTTTCATACACTTTTGCCCTGTCATTGCTTAAACATATAATATATCATAGGGGTTTATAGATACACCTACACTTGAACTTTTACATACTCGATATTTACAATCTAACTAATGACCCAAATTCAGGCGGATCAACATAACATGGAGCTTATTGAGCTCTATTGGGGGTAATGAGTTACTTCTTCCCTAATTCTTCATAAGATGAATACTACCATAAATTCCAATCGTTCCAAAACAATATTTACAAGGATAAGGACTTA